>WWET01003410.1:137680-150530 GCA_011038615.1 Limnodynastes dumerilii
TTGCCGTAGCAACGCCGGGCAACATCTTCCCGGCGCATGCGCAGATCGGCTGAAAAGCCGATCTTACGCTTACGGCCGCCGTCCTAGCGACGGTGGCCGTACCTCTGGATCAGGCCCCAAGTCTCTTATACTATGGAAACGAGTCTCCAAGACGCCTATACTAGAGTAACTAGTCTCCAAGTCTCTTATACTATGGAAACGAGTCTCCAAGACCTTTTAATATGGAAACTAGGATTAAGAGTCATCACCAGGATTTATTTGGCAGCATTACCTTCTGATCAGTATTGAGGAGATGCTGTTGGTGTACCTCGTCTTACCTCTGTCCCCAGTTTGAGAGCCTGTAACCTGTAAATTGTGAGCGAGTCATTTGTTTATATCGGATTCTGTCTTAAAGACAACAAATACGCAATCTACGTACCGAAAAGATACCTAGATTACGGTAAAAAATTACTACGCATGCGCAGTATACAATATTGGTAAACACCGGACGTATGGTCTGAATACCCCTAGAGTGCGGATGTTTAATCTGTACATCTGTCCTGTTTATAGTGGGGTCAGACCAGTGGGTTCACAAACACAAAAGATGGCCTCGTGTGAAACATGGGCACCGGACTAAATCATTTAGTGATCCCCTGCAACAACCAGTCACTGCGTTGGTAGAGTATCCCGGAGGAGGTCAGTGTAATCGCACTGAAGGCGTTGTCAAGGCTCCGCCCCTTTATATGAAAACAAAGCAGGTTCTGGGTGAACCACTCGCCTGTTACTGCAGGAGGACCTTGGAATTTAGGAATGTCCCATTGTCCCATACATTGTGTGCCAGCAAGACAAGTATTAATGGCAAACCTCTGAACGTGGAAACCCCTTTATGTGTCTATCTGAATTACAGCGACCGTAAAATCGTCCATCACTGGGGGCGGATATTTTACTCACCGCAGTCCCTATTAAATTCACGACTTCATTTGAACCACGTTCTGTAAGACGTAAAATATTGCACGTTCAGACTATGGATTAAGAATGAAATTAATAGGAGTCTTAAAATATGGCTGCTACATAATAACGCCAGCACTTCTTTCCTTTGGGGTGTATTAAATGTTACGCGGCTGTCGTGCATCCGAGGATTGATGCTGGGAGTGATTACAACGCGTGGCGAGTTAGGGATAATTGCAGAGCGCATTGAAGTGTTGCACCGCGGCAGGCTGAGTGCGTAGAGGTTAATTGCAGTGTTTTCCACCCTTTTTTTCTGCCTCCCTTAATAAAAAAGAAAATGTGTTACGATTTCTCGCTCCTCTGTCTGCTAAATGCCGCAAACAAACACATTTTGGGAAATATTCAATTAAAAATTCATGCTGTTTTTATAATCTTTGTCACCTTTTTTCCCTGAGATTACATGTTCCTATTTTCATTTACATGTTGTATTATTTATGTGTAAGCCGTGTTTATTTGCGGCTCCGATCACGTGTAGTTGTCCGTAACGGTTAGTGTCCGTTTCCTGTCTGTTTACATTTTTTCTTATCCGCTTCTGTGGCTTTTATTTGGATTGCAGATATTGTATTTGTGCCGCACATTCCATGTGTCCATACTCCGCAATCTAAACGTATTGACCTAGCCGGTTTTTTAGCAATAACACTTCCCACAGAGGGGCTTAATGGACATATGGGCTTTCCCTCTTAGTCAGGTGACCGTGTAGGCGTTCCTTCTCTCTGTGTACCAATTAAGACATAAGACAGAGGGGACGTGGCTGAGATTACAAGTGGGCGTTCCTTCTTAGTCAGGTGACCTTATTGGCGTTCCCTCTGTCTGGGTACCCATCTACACATAAAAAAACATAAAGTTTGCAATATACAAAATGGAAACCATTAGAGTATTACAAAGTTCAATGAGCATTCTGTTCTGGTAACTGTAGTGCACCAATGTTTTTGAAGCCCATACTGTAAGTGATCTGGGTATTTTAACAGCTAAGGGCCTAATTCAATTAGCATCGCAGCCGCGTATTTTGTGGTGCGATGCTGTTTGTGCAAATTTTTTTTTCTATTTTTCTATGCGCCTCATAGAGGAGAGGTGCGCATAAAAAATTTGCTACCATAAGAGACGGGAAAATGCGCAGCGTGAACATTTTCCCGTCTCTCGCAGGCCGCGATTCTAATTGAACATGGCAATTCAGAATTCTTGATCTATTATAATCACAATGGTTTCAGTGTTTATTGGCCCGTTGTGTTATTAGGGATTTTGGCTGGTCGGCATCTGTGGACAGTATTTGCTGCATTATTACCAGTGACAGACAGAGTTAGTATCCAGTTGTGGCAGCTGTCAGACAGTCTAATCCCGCGTCATAGAAACCGCCAGGTGTTTACCGGTCGGCCTGATTGATGGCCGGGAACCTGCTGACTTGATAAAGCCACTATTGAAAGATCTGAGTCCTCAGTATTTGGGTGGAGGGGTCTCGGGGTTAGGAGCTACATCTAGGGTTATGACCGGTGTAAATCAGCCCGCATTACATGCGTTTATTCTTCATCTCTGGGCAGATGATCCTCCAAGACGTGGACTCTCTGCTGTACGTAGATACCGATGTCCTGTTCCTGCGCCCGTTGGATGACATCTGGGCCTTTCTCAAACAATTCAACGCCACCCAGTTGGCCGCCATGGCTCCGGAACACGAGGTCCCTAAGATTGGCTGGTACAGCCGCTTTGCCCGCCACCCGTTCTACGGCACAACTGGAGTCAACTCTGGGGTCATGCTGATGAACTTGACTCGTATCCGGAAGCAGCAATTCAAGGTAAAAGGGAGAGCATTCAATACATCCAAATGTATCCCATCAATAAAGCATTAAATAGCAATGAGCGCTCTTCATGCTTATGTATGAATTATAGCCGGGACGCGTGAATAAGCTTAATATGTCCGGCTTAGAGGGGAGTAGATGGCTATAATAGAAGCCGCGTCATGTTAATGGTTTCCACCACAGACCGGAGAGAAGGATATTTCATGAAAGACACACAATGGAACAGGGACAGATCATACAGGAAGAAATACATCACAAGGGCTATAAAACCTCCAGACCTCAATTATAGGGGTCAATGTCGTGCACTGGTTATTAAAGGCGCTGATTTGGAAAATGATAAAAGCAGGATTTGACTGAAAGAGCCTGGGTCTGCTCCACCTGCGTTACTTACTATAATACGCTGGATATTAGTGCACCAGTGAAACCAGTGTGTGAGGGTGGATTGGAAGCTTAATGAAAATCTGCAAGAGGTCACAAGACAAAATGTGTCAGTGTAAGAAATGAGACTTTGAGAGCAGCCTCTGTGCAATGTATGTAGCATCCTAGTAACCACCAATACAGACAGCATCCTAGTGGCAACTCACCAATACAGGCAGCATCCTAGTGGCAACTCACCAATACAGACAGCATCCTAGTGGCAACTCACCAATACAGACAGCATCCTAGTAGCAACTCACCAATACAGACAGCATTCTAGTAACTAGCACTAAATAAAGACAGCATCCTAATAAGAGCCACTTAATAGGAGAGCATCCTAATGACCACACCCCAATACACACCGCATCCTATTAACTAGCACTAAATACAGAGAGCATCCTAATAACAGCCACCTAATAGCAGAGCATCCTAGTGACCATCAAACCTTACAGGGAGCACCCTAGTGATTTCCACCCAATACAGAGAATATTTTAGTGACCACCTTCCAATACAGAGAGCATCCTAGTGGCAACTCACCAACACAGACAGCATCCTGGTAACTAGCACCAAATGCAGAGAGCATCCTAATAAGAGCCACCTATTATGAGAGCATCCTAGTGACCATCAAACATTACAGAGAGCATCCTAGTGACCTCCATTCTAAACAGACAGCATCTTAGTCACCGCCGCCTATTAACACCCTGGCTTGTCACAAGTCACCCGTACCTGGTGTATTTTCCTGGATTCACTGATTTGTTTTCACTTTTTCTAGAATAACTTGATCCCGGAGGGTCTGTCCTGGGAGGAGATGCTGCACCCCTTGTATCAGAAGTACAAGAACTACATCACGTGGGGAGACCAAGACTTGCTGAATATTATCTTCTATTTCAACCCAGGTATGAATAATAAATGTCTGCGGATTATTGGGAGTATGGATGAGACATCCGCAGGATCTGCCGTGTTCATGACCCCATTGTAGGGAACATCGTATATAAATCAATAACCTAAAAAGCCAAATACGTTACTAACAGGTAAAGGAGGGTAATGTATAGAAAACGAGTGCAGTGAGGAGCCGAACTCTCTACATAGTCCCATCGCTCACACAGCTCTGTCCCAGGTATCCTGCAAGTCACGAGAGGGGGCAATGCTCGCTGTGTCCTGATTGGCTCTCCTATAGATTGTATTAACGCTTAAGAATGATTGCGGTTATTAATTATATGCAAGAAGAAGCGAGGCCCCTCCCCTGACACGCCCCTGGTTTCAGCTTCTTAACCGACTTACGAGTGCCATCCTTTATCTTTAGGTTCGGGTTGTGTGCGTAGGGCGGCTAATTAACAACGCTTCTGCCTAAATGCTTCCAGATTTCCCCATTTAGATGCCTCCTCCACCCTCTCTTCTTATCTTCGTTATTAGGATTTTCCTTCTTAAATCATTATGAACCTTGAGGAAATAGGTAATGGGGATTCATATCCTATGTAAATTGCGTGTATTAGGTTACTATGCCTGCGCAGTAGATAACTTCTTAAATATATGCATCTAAAAAGACGCATTTTGTTAACTGAATCAGGTTCCGTGTCCGTGAAGACTTTCTAGCGCTCGTGGCACAGGATCACTCTCGTGTTGTAGGCTCAGTGACCATGGGCTTGATCCAGACCTACGCTGTAGCGCTCAGCGTACTAACACTCAGCATTACATCATGGGCCTCCCCCTGACACTCCCCCTGCCCCATCATATTTACACTCCCTTGTACCCTAACTTCAACCGACGTAAGCGAGGGTAACTACGCTGGGACAGCCTCCCTACACTAACTAGAACGTAGTAACGCTGGGGGACGGCCCCTCCAGCTGCAGAGACGTTGCGTGTGCGTCCAGTGCTGCAGAGGCGTTGCGTGTGAAGCGCCTCTAGCCGCGAGATGCGATCGCTGTGTTGTAGGAGTCTTCATCAGGCTCCGGGTGGATTTCCTGCTTTGTTTTATTGAATATTTGGGTTTCAGAGAACCTGTTTGTGTTCCCGTGTCACTGGAACTATCGCCCCGACCACTGTATGTACGGCAGCAACTGTAAGTCAGCAGAGGAAGATGGCGTTTCCATTCTCCATGGCAACAGAGGTGTCTACCATGACGACAAGCAACCAGCTTTCAAAGCCTTCTACGAAGTCATACGTGATGTATGTTCTCTTTACACAACATATTAAGGAAGACTCCCACCCCCCCTCCTTTCTATCTCTCTCGCTCTATATCAGGCTCATTAATTCTCCTGCTAGCCATGGCTAATTTTATTGCACCGTGCATTGAAGTAGGATGGAGATTTAACCAGTTTCTAATTGTTTGTTATAGTACATAAACTTCTTATCTAATCTTTTTAAGGTTTATTGACTTTGCAACATTTAACACATTGGATTATCTTTCACTCATTATCATAGGAAAAAGTTTGTCTGATTATCTCTTTAGAAGTTACTGCAGTGAATGATATAACTGAACAAAGATTAGAGGTTTGAATACATGTTGGTATATGATCTAATACAGGGCTCGAAGTAAGGGGGTATTCGGGAGGTATGCCACACTGTCACTTCTCCCACAGATGTAACTGAAAAGCTATAAATCCCCTTTCACTTCTATTATTTCTATATGTCCATACCGCCACTTCCAAACGTCCATACCGCCACTTCCAAACGTCCATACCGCCACTTCCAAACGTCCATACCGTCACTTCTAAACTTTGCGTCCCCCGAACGCTTTCCGTATGTGTGGAATCTGTAACTACGCACGGAAGAGAGGACTAAACCGCTGTCACTCCCTATCTTTGCGAAGTTATGGACACTTCTATATCGTAACCCAACCTTAACATCACTGCACTGTTTAACGCCCCCTTTATGTCTTATTAGCTTGCCAAACCCCACCACCATCGCAGGATTTTGCCGCGCGGAAGGCAAAGTCCGTCCCATTGGCTGGGGAGCCGTTGTATAACATCTGGAGCGCACATGCCGAAGTTATGGACACTTCTATATTGTAACCCAACCTTAACATCACTGCACTGACCTGTTTACCGCCCCCCGTATGTCTTATTAGCTTGCCAAACCCCACCACCGTCGCAGGATTTTGCCGCGCGGAAGGCAAAGTCCGTCCCATTGGATGGGGAGCCGTTGTATAACATCTGGAGCGCACATGCTGTCTTGCGAACTTAGCTGTGAATCCGAGCCACAGACATCTTGCAATCTCCAGGTTTATGTCGTTGGCCTACGATGTGTCTGTTATACCGGGTTCACCCTTATATTCTCCTCCCTGGTTCATAGCCAAGTTATTCCTCATTTATTGAATTCCTCAGTTCCGGGATGTAAGCTGCAGGATCTGGTGGTAAATCCTGGTTATTGCACTATTTACAGCTCACACGTAGCCTCTCCTTTGTTTTCTTCTTGTGATCCTGCAGCTGATGTTAATGATTACATTTTGTAGTTCCAGGAGTGCAGCCAGTTCTGGACGGATTATGGCCGGTTCCTTCCCCTCCTCTCTTGCGTTCTCGTGACTCAGAATCTTTTAGCTAATTCACTGATATGGAAAGTTACAGAGAAACCCACCATCACATCGTATTCCAGCTTCTTGTTATGTACAAATAAAATATGTAGAACAACACCGCTGCTGTCCTAATGAATCATACGTGGGGCAGATTCAGCATTAAAAGCAATTAAAAATAAACAGCGCATGAAAAAACGCCATTTATTTGATCTATTTGCTGCTAATGTAAATATTTTGTCTTTTCTGCACAGTATCCATTTGATGGGAATCTTTTTCAATCCATGTATTATCCGCTCCAGACAAAGTTCCTCGATAGTGTCCACACTTTATGCGGCCGAATACCGCAGGTCTTCCTCAAACAGATCGAGAAGACGATGAAGAAAGTCTACGAGCGGCGAGTTATCGTTTACGCCGGATCGCGAGTGAGAATCTGAGACTAATCCTGGAGATGATACGCGTTTTTGTTATATAGAGGGGACGTCCTTGTTGTGTTTTTGCCCAATATTTCAAAAAAAGTTTTACGAGGACAAAGTATTTATTGGTGACATTGAAAGCTATGCAAAAAATAAGTGGCGCCATTTTGGATTACAGTATTCGGAACGTAGATATGGACATTTATGAAGCCATCCAGCGTGCAATTCTCTGTAAAGAAAGTGACGTCTGGAAATGGCTTGGCGTGCCAAAAATAAAGTCTCCCAAACAGAATTATTCATCAGCGTGAATACGAATGATATTTTTAAAATTCTTGGCTCTTTTATATTTTTGGATGTTTTTGTATAAACAGTCGTGCTTCTCTTCTTCTTGGTCAGGTCTCTTCTGTCTCCTAGGAGAGGTCCGATGAAATTTTGCAGCGTTGACAGAAAGTAAAAGTAATTGAAAGGGAGGCGGGGCATAGTTTTGACAACCGCTATCCGACTTCTAAGTATTGGATTTGAAGGCGTCGCCTTAATTCCTACCATCCAGTGTTGGCACATGACCATGGTCAACTCGCCCTAAAGGATTCTGGGAGTTGCCTGTCACGCTGGTGATGGCTGCATTGGTCATGGCCTCTGTTGATCATAGGCATGGCTAATTCTATTTTTTATTATTCATACAATTTAGAAGGTTTGATAATGTTACTTTTTATATAGTCTGGAAGTTTTGTGGTTTTCCATTAAGTTAAGAAACAATTTATTTCACATAATTACTGAATCCATAATGCACCAATATGTAGCAACCACTGAATATTGGTTTAACCAATGCAAGGTAGGTAAAGCCCAGCTGTGATTGGTCTCTACAGTATTTTGGTGTATTTGAACCAAGTTGTTTCATAGTTTTTTAAAGAGCTTTAAATGTCCTTTTATGCGCTTTAATGAAAATGTATGTAAAAATATTATTTACACTAAAATCTGCAATTTTATATAGATTTGTTTTATTTTTGTACATGATTTCTGTTCTAAATAGTGAAGTAACATTTGAGCATCATGTAACAGTCCTTATCTTAGTTGTTCCCCTACAAATCACCTTCTTCTTTAAAAAAAAAAATCAAACAAAATGGTTGCTAGAAAACGTCAGTCCGGTACACAGACACAAGCCAGCGGCTCTTAGAATGTCATATGGGGGAGTTAATGTGTCGTTAAAGCTCAGAGCGTCTCTGCTGATAATGTGAAGGTTTCTTTCAAATTACGGTACTTGGAAATGCGCTCGGCGGAACCTCGCCAACCTTTAACAGTTGTTTTTAGTGATCCGACAGCACCGTTCACTGTAATTAAGTCTCTACCACCGAGATATAAAAGCCAGTCTGTTTAGTCGCACGCTACAACCCTCCGTCTCCATTTTTCACAGTGTGCAGTAATTGATAGCATGGTGACTACCGCAGGAAATTCAATCCGGTGTCACTTAGCCCGCATTGTGTAACGCTGATCAACTGTGTTGTCCTGAAGGGAGGGAAGATTAAAATGTTTGTTGTCAAACAGGTTATGATTTAGTGCGAGTGCAGTCGAGAGTCTGGTATTGATCCACAGGGAGTTGGCATTGGCCACTGCGATGCCTACACCTACCGAGGTATGCATGCAGGAGAGTGGTGCAGCGGGCAAACCGAGTTGATGGATAGATAAGCCGGTTATAAAGCTCGCTGTTATATTCGCTTTCATACTTTAGATTTTATTGTGGTCTACGTTGTGTCGTTTATCCAGAAACCTCCCATTCCTTCAACTGAAGAAGGGCAACTGAGGATAGAGATATGAGCCAATCAGATCGTATAGTAAATACAGCCCTTATTTCCACGGCCAATCATTTTCTGTTTTTTCCTGTGCAGTTTTTTATGTTTAGATTTGCTTTGTGCCTCTTAATTTTATATATTAAGATGGATTATGAGGGGTGAGGGGGGGGGGGTGCCCACATACATTTTGCCTCCTTCCCAGCCAAAAAAAATGTTATCCCACTGGGCAATTCTGCAGCCGCGAAAGTAGGATTCCATAGACCCCACTTGGTTTATAATTTATGAGCCAGTGTCTATAAGGACCCCTCATGTCTTTAATGCTAATTATGATGGCTAAGTTCTGGGTAGAGGCAGGTGTTTGGTTGCTGTTGAGGTGGGGGGTTGCCAGCCTTCCCACACCGGGTCATCTGAAGGACCCATAATCTGCCCCTGTGTTAAAAGCTGAATGTGACAATTTAATAATACTAGCCATAAACAGTAAGACAACAGTGCCCCCGGTGGCCAAATCATGGAACACGCCACTCTTTTTCCTCATTTGTGAAAGTAGCTTATTTTATGGCAAAGCCCCTTAACTCTAAACTACAGGTAACTAGCTGCTTTATATGGAAATATTCATGTAACCAGTGCTGATCTGGTCACTTGGAGCACTTGGCATCAAGGGTGGATTTAAGGGCCAAACTGTCCCTTAAAACGAAAAACATTTGTATGATATACCCAGGGACATAACTACAGGGGGTGCCCCTCTCCTCCGGGCCCCTCGTAGCAGCCACACCCCTTGCACCCCCCTGTAGTTGCACCCCTGGGTATATATTCTACCTGGTTTCACATGCTAAAACTCTGGCTTTAAATCTGAAACACTGCGATCGAACCAGGTTACTCTGATAATCCCTAAAGAAATCAGGAGCCGCATTAGAGCAAGCAGTAAATTCACGTGGAGATCCTGGGACCTGCGTTAATGTATTCGGTAGAGAAATTGGATGATTTTATTACTTAATCATTGCTGCCGCTTGACAAATTTACGCCAACTTAATGTATTTTGTAGATTGTATGGCTGCCTGGAGTATATAGATTAAAAGAAATAAAATCTGTTTTACGTGGAAGACTTAGTAATGCCCTTAGGCAAAAATACAGAATATCATTTTTTTTTCTTATGGCTGCGTATTTTTATTTTTTATTAAATAGTGAGTGAGACATCTACTGGTCGCACAAACCGCACTCCGCTAAGAGGGAAGAAGGGCAAATGCTTCACATTATACATAGCGAAAAACAGCGCTCTACCTCAATTTATGTCTTGGTCAGCCGAGTGCCACTTATCGTTCTGTTATTAACCGTTTTCTGAACCTGTGTACATTTAAAATGATCCCCCCTCATTCACATCTAAATCACAATGTTCCAGTATTCGTGCATGGGCATACATTTTATTAATAGCTCTCTAAATTTATCACCTTCCACCAGTGGTTTAGCCGACATGTTAAAATGTTAAAAAGCAGTTTTTAAAAGAATGTGCCATTTTCAATCCTTTTAGTGAAATAAAATATGCTATAAGTGCTTTATATATGTACTTGTTAATGGACATCAACTGGTGTCTGTATAAAACATTTACACAGAAACCCATATATTTTGCATTCATAAGACACAATGAAAATGTTTTAATTGATTTATTTTGTCTATCATTTATCTGTCTTTAAGTACAAGACTGTGATCATTTTGCTACTTCGGAAACATTTGCTATTCTTTGTTGTATTCCTATGAATTGCTGCTGATCTGTGTATAAATCTTTGTACTGGTTGGTTGATAGCATTAATATCACAGCTAACTGGAATGCTTTGCTTTTTGAGCCTTTTCAGCAGTCATTGACCACTGATTTTCTATTTGAATATTGAACAGTGCCTTATACACAATGCCCTATACACAATGCCTTATACACAATGCCTTATACATTTCTTGTATTTCAATTTAACTGCCTTTAAATCAATATAGTCACATTTTGAAGTTTTGGGAACAGTATTAACTATCGCTATTTTATTCTTTTTTGTACCTCTTTTATATTCATATCTATAGTTCATTATATCTGGAACTGTAAAATACTTGTTTGGCTTTTAGAGTTCACTCTGCACTAATTATTTCATACCCTCAAACTTGACCCATTCCATTAGGTACAAAATACTCTGCTCCTCAGTTTCCAGCTGTCAGTTGCTATGGTAACCTCCTATGTTGAAGAGGTGAATAGTTTTTTCAGTAATATCAGTTAATTCATTTAAACCAGGTGAGTGACAGTTGGAAGCTCAGGAGCGGATTTAAATGTACCTAATGGAATGGGTCATGTTGGAGGGTCTGTTATTTATGTCTCCCAGGGAGATCATCATGACTGAAACATTTAGTTAAGTTAAAGACTTATGGGCCAGACGAATGCATCACTTGCTAATGCATTGTGTATCCGGCCTGTACATGTCACCTGACAACATAGCAGGCAGCCATTTTGTCTTAGTGACTAATCCTTGGCGTGTCATCTCACAAAATGTCTACCTCCTTTGTGTATAGGTAAAGAGTACAAACTAAGGTGTAGAGAAATCAGACTATCCAAAGGGAAAAAATGTGGGTGTTTCCCATGGCAACCAATTAGATTCTAGCTATCAGGAAATAGATGCACTGGAGAAATGGCAGCTTGTACCTGATTGGTTGCTATGGGCAACGCCTCCACTTTACTTTTTAGAAGGTCAGATGCCTTCTGCACCTAAATGTTTATTCTCAGTTTTGTATTTCTACCATTTACCTTTTTAAAGCACCTGTGTGAAATTTGTCAAATAATAATAATAATAAAAAAAATGTTTTTATAGTCATGTCTCACTTACTTTGTGTTTTGTTTTCCTCAGCTGTGGGTCATACTAAAAATACACATTTTGCAACAATAGTAGTAATGGTGTTGTGTAATTGTACATTCCACATGCAGTATGAAGGAGGTATTACTACACAGTCACAGTGTCCGCCTGATTCACAGATAAGAATCTGCGGTTTTTAAGGTGCGTAAATTTAAGAAGGGAAAAACGGCGCCTATATAGTAACTTAATGTACGCAATCTACATTGGACTTAAGAACGGGACGGCTCTGAATCACCGTTACGAGCCTAGTTCCTCTCGGTTTGTAGGGACTGAAGAATGAATTAAACACAAAGATAAGAGTGTGTGGAGAGAGCCATTTAAATGGGGAAATCTGGGCGTGGTTACAGAACAATGTTCCTAATTAGCCGACAAACGCACACAACTACAAACCTAAAGATAAGGTCGCCTTATGGCATCCGTATGGATAAGAAGCTGAAAACTGAGGGGGTGTCAGGGGAGTGGCCTCGCTACTTTTTTACGTATAATTAAGAACCTACAAAATTCTTAAGTGTGAATCTGGTCCGTCGCCTCTCAGCTTCTATCGTCCGGCGCATGTTTAGCATATGATCACTGACACGAATGTACGTCTCACATTGATTGGATTTGTCATCTAAACCTGAGCTTCTCAACCTTTTTGGGTGCGTATAAGAGATATGCACAATGGGCTGAATCCAGACTTAAGTAAGTGCTTAAATTAGTTTCTCCTGGGCTAAACCATGTTGATTGCAGGGGAGTCACATTTCATCTGTTGCAAACAGTATTATAGATGAGAGGTGATGTTTCCTCTCCCAAGTCTAAATAACAGTGTGATAGTAACGCTGGTGAGTATCTGTGTAATAATATAATAATAATAATATAATAGTGTAAGAAAAGAATACAATTAACTTGCCTCAATAATAATAATAATAATATAATATTAGAGGTGAGAGGTGATAAATAACAGTGTAATAGTAACGCTGGTCAGTATCTGTGTAATAATAATATAATAGTATTAGAGATGAGAGGTGATAAATAACAGTGTGATAGTAACGCTGGTCAGTATCTGTGTAATAATAATAATATAATA
>WWET01003411.1:0-23305 GCA_011038615.1 Limnodynastes dumerilii
TACAGTGACTGTAGATAGGGGGACAGATGTGTACATAGTAGTGTCAGTGTGTGTTGTATATGTCCAGGTGAGTATAATGACTGTAGATAGGAGGACAGATGTGTACATAGTAGTGTCAGTGTGTGTTGTATATCCCCAGGTGAGTACAGTGACTGAAGATAGGGGGACAGATGTGTGTATAGTAGTGAGATACAACGGTCCCTTTTACATAACAACATGTTACGTACGCTATCCGGCACACTAACGTACTAATGTTGTTCGCAATTCCCCTGTCATACGGAGTCCACGTCACTGCGTGTGTTGGGAATAGACAGGTAAGTAGAAATAAAGGGGAGAGATGTTACTGCACAGTGTGAGTGGGTCCTGCATACACAGGGAATGAGTGGACATGAGGGTATACTCCTGGCTGCATGGAGTGAATGAGTTTGGGTGTACACACAAGCATTGTAGAGTACTATACCACAGGACAGGGTGGAGATACAGCCACAGGCTCAGAGCGCGGGCTTCCCTTATCTATCCCAGCAGACACTCTCCCTCCTGACCCTAACACAGCCATGCTCCACTACCCCGCGTTAACCCTTCTATGGAATCCTACCGCACTACCAAAATATAGGGCATGCTCCTGAAAAGGGTCATTTACTATGGAATTCTTTATACACCAAGACAATAGACCGTGTTCACACTTAGGAAAGCAGAAGGTGCGGATCAGCATGTATATATAAGCATATATCTGCATGTATCTTAAAGCTTCCTCCCCTGCCACCTGTAGCTCATTTCTTATTTCCCTGCACATAAGAAGCCCAAGCAGCACATTACTTCAACCAATCAGGTTAGCAGTATGATGATGGTGAATTGCTCCAAAAGAATACTCTCTGTAAAGCTCTACGTAATCTGATAGCACTATATAAAAGCCTGTTATCAAACAAATAAATATCAACTGGAGAGAAAATCGGATGGGATTCACTTCTTTTTAGAGGTTGTTTTCATATATTCTAAATTTGAAACTCAAAATTTAAACTAAACTTGCAAACACAAACTATTACAAAACAAACAGGCGTGTATCTATGGGTCCAGCGCCCCTGGAAAAGTAAGGGACTGGTGCCATACCTCCATTACCCATTTACTCCCATTTATCCCTGGGGATATACATCAGCACCCAACCATACTCCCATCATGTGCCTCCAGCCTCCCCCAGTACTCCCACCATTTGCTTCCAGCCTCCCCCAGTTCTCCCATCATGTGCCTCCAGCCTCCCCCAGTACTCCCATCATGTGCCTCCAGGCTCCAGCTCCCCCCACCCCAGGTTTTCTTACCTTGCCTGTGTCCTCCGAGCGGGACTGCCGCTATAACTGAAGTCCCGCAGTGGCCGAGACTTGCAAGGGAAATGAAGTCTTGCAGTCACAGAGAAGCCTGTGACCGCGGGTATCCTAGCAACCCGCTAGCCCTCATCTTAAAAGCATCCAGCCGCAGTCTGACTCCAGATCAGCACTGCACTAGGCGACACTATCTATTAGCCACGGGTGGCATCGCCGGGCGGCATCCCCCTTTGGCTGGCGCCTGGTGTACTGATCCAAAGCTGCAGTTGTGTTCAAGTCTGGATCACACTTAAAGCTCCCATCATTTGTGCAGTGTTTTAACAGACCCAGAATGGATTCTTCCATATGTTCCATTCAGGCCCAGTGTCGGCAGTTTTGGTTATGTAACAGTGGACCATACCATACCCAGACCCAAAAGGAGCAGAAGACCACTGCATTTTGTGTGTGTGCATGCACATGTGCCACATTTCCAGCACGGACCTGGATTCTGCAGATCCAAAATCCCATACTGGAAGTGTTTCCTACAATGGTGCATGCTGGGGAGTAATGCAGACGTCTTGGACACAAGGTGAGATATATTTAAAGTGTACAGCAAGGGCGTGTTAAAGCTCTATCCAAAAATCAAAGTCGTCTCAGCGGGATTGCAGGTAGAATTGAAGTCCTGTGGTGGCCAAGACTTGCAAGGGAAATGAAGTCCTGCGGTCACAGAGAAGCCTATGACCGCGGGTATCCTAGCAACCAGCCAGCCCTCATTTCAAAAGCATCCAGCCGCAGTTTGACTCCAGACTAGTGCTGCACTAGGCTTGGAGCAGAGAAGGGAAAGGGGGATATGATAGCAGCTTTCACATATATCAAAAGGTGTCAATAGGTACAGGAGGGGGCACTATTCAAAGTAAAAGGTGTATTAGAATATTGTACAAATATTGTATGTGTATTAGAAAACGAGGGCATGTGTATAAACTGGAGGGTGATAGGTTTGGAAAAAATATGCAGGAAAATGACTTCACTTAAAGGGCGGCTGATAAGTGGAACAAGCAAATAGTGTCAATTTGTTAAAAACTAAGTGTTAGCACTGTTAATTACATAATTATCCCTCAGATGTGAATTCGGCATATTAAGGGAGCTGCTAGCGCACTCCTCTCACTTGCACCTTTCCTGTGGCTTGACAAAGTTCTTAATCAGAGCAAAACGCGTTGCCACAATAACACTTGGAAAAGACTTCCTTATGCAAATTACAGGATCCTTTTAGCGAAGCAACATATTTGTGATTCATTACCTCGCACTACTACAGAATAGTTACACATGTCTTGTGCTTTAAGAATCCATACGAGAAGCGTATTGAGCTCTACTTATTCAAGAACTATGCTGATACACGTGCTTATATCAACCGCGGTCACCCATGGCCAGTGAACATCTTACTCCTGCCTTGTGACTCTGAATTGGGCTCCTAAATGAACTCTACGCTCAGTGTAGTAATAGCTTTTTCCTTTGATTGTGCTCCTTACTGCAATACACACTTTATACAACCGCTTTCAACTACTCCACTAAGGACCTCTGGATGTTTGACACCTGCGGTTTTTCACAATACCGCTGACATAGCAAGTGCTTTCCTTTTATTGAACTTTTTATTGCACTGCATAACACCCTCTAATCTATGTTTATAGTTATATAGAGGCTATTGTTTATCTGCTTATTGAGTTTTTATGGTGCTATTTATTTAGTATGTGTATATATAGATATTAAGTGTTAATTTTTTCGCCCATCATTTCAATTGATTATTCAGCTCATCCTGGTTAAATTTATTTATACTTAGATTTATAGGATACTACATATTAGCGCTGTTTGTAGGTGTTTGTAAAATAGTTTTTTACAAATTTACACTATTTGATTTTGTATGTCTTCTTCTCAAGCAAACCTGTAGCTTGAATTTAGACCAGCTGCTGTTAGTATCTGTTAATTAAAACATAGATTTAAGCGCTGTGACTAGTGATGTTGGACTGGATTCATAACTGCGTTCTTGTAAGTTACGTGCCTATTTCTAAGTGCGCTAATGCTCACGCGTAGTAAATATTTTATGCTATCTACGTAGCGTTTTGTTACATAGATTGCGCACACGCAGTCTTAAAAGGCCAAATGTACACATTCTACGTAACAAAACGCTACGTAGATAGTGTAAAATATATACTACGTGTGGGCATTAGCACAGCACTTAGAAATAGGCACGGAACTTATAAAAAACGTAGTTGTCCAAAATCACTATTACTATTTTTTCACTATATTTATTTTTTACAGATAAGTGGACTAAGCTCCCATCTGAGGGGGTTGAGGCGAACACAGTACAACTATTTAAACATGGGATAAATATAAGGATATCCGAAATCTGTATTGTGTATTTAAAAAAAAAAAAACTGGGTAGACTGGACGACCATGTTGCCATCACCAAGTGTCTATAGTAATTAATGCTACAAATCCAGATACAACAGGCAAACCATAAGTGATAATAAATTATGAATATATATATATATATTGTGGAAACAGAAAATATTAAAGCATATTTGCGAATATTCGCATATTAATCGCTGTATGGTTAGAAACAAAGAACCGCAAAAGTGCGGGAATTCGGGAACGCGTACGCACGTGCGCGTGCATTCCCATGCTCGTACACACTTTCGCGGGCTTTGTTAAATTCGATTTTAAAGTAATAAGACATACATTTACACGCAAATAAACACACAGGGTTTGTTAATATAAAATGTACTAAAATGTTCCCATTTATTAAAACAGTGCTTTATCTCTACAGACGGAGGAAACAGGAGAAAATCGCCAAACAGCTTCTGAATGGACTTTATATGTATTATTTATATTCATAGGGTAGCTTAAATCATAACCCATAATGTTAGCTAGACGCTAATAAGACCGCATGTTTGCGGCAGTAGTTATATATATATATATATATATATATTTATTTATGGAATATGACTCTGTAACACATATTTACTGTGGCTCTACTAAGAGTCCTTACTGCTGATCTTATAATGTAATAAGGGGGTAGCCAGTGGTTACTAGATAAGAGCCAAAGAGGCGGGCAAGTGACAGCGAGCCGTGTTTTTGTTTACAAATGTATATTCCTCCATGTGTGTGAAATGTTATCATTCCACAGCAGATTATTTCAATATGAACTTTGCCACGCGAGACGCGTTATTTTTGTTTGGTTCCATGTAAAATTAATACAGGTTCACACAGTCACACGTGAGAAGCACCAGATTCAAAAACAACTTCTGTGTGACTCATGTTCTTACATGATAAACACTTTACACAGTAATAACAATGATATATCTGTAGAAATCAGGGGTTCAGTAGTGGACTGTACCTGCAGTACCATTCTCCAGGGAAATGAGAACATCTATAGGTCTTAACCATGAAAAGAAGTGTGTCAAGAAATTGCTGAGTTTTTTGGGTTTTTTGTCTCAATTATTATTTTAGTGTATGTGTAGAAATTAGACCTATAGCCAGATACTGAATCCTGACCCCCGCAGGAAAGCCGAATTGCACACAATAGATGCATTAGCAACGTGAACAGGCATCGCAGGCAACTGAATCGGGCCCCTAAAGTCTGCACATTAAGGGACGTTTGTAAATTGTATTCATAGGGACTGATGCTGACTAAAGCTGGGTCAGTGACATTGTAAGATCCATCATATCTCAAGAATGATTGCATTAGTGTGGACTCAGCTTAAGAAACAAAGAAAAAAAAAACAAACAAAAAAAACACATCTATTTAAAAAAAACAAAAACAAAAAACAACACATTTAAAAAAAAAAAAAAATTGGCACCTGCACTAAACCAACTTGAACTGCAGGGGGAGCAAGGTCACGTTTTACAGTAGGGAGGGGATTTGTTTTATATCAGCAGTAATAATCTGCTACATGGTAAATCCACCGGTATTTCTCTGCATGCAAAATAATCTAAAGTCATTTTAACATGCCACCTCATTGGTCCAGAAGCAGGAGATGGCCCTTAAATGACTGGAAAAGGAAATGTTTTATACTGATCATGCTCGTTACTGTCATCCCTTCTTATAACAATAGAAATATTAGGTGGCATGGTAATGATTTTTGAGTTTTGTCCTAATTGCGGTCTCGCATGCTTGTCATATGGGACTTGATCCAGAGTTTGAAAATAAGAGGAAAACTGGTGGAAAGTTACACCTGGGCAAAACCATGTTGAATTTTAGGACACGGAAATTCCATCTGTTGCAAACAGTATTAGAGTTGGGAGATGACGTTTCCTATCCCAAGTCCAAATAACAGTATAAAAGTAGAGCCGGCCTGTATCTGTGTGCACAGTATTCTCCCTGGGTTGTGTCCGTCACCGCAAACCCACATTTTAGACATAAACACGGCCGACAGCTAATTGTTGGCTGTATGTATTTTAGAATATGCCTCCATTTCGAAAATCCCACCGCAGAACCGCCAATGCTTCGATGACCAGACAGGATAGTGCAGGACAGGGAACGTGTTTTAGTAGGGAAGTTTTAGTGAGGAGGGAATGGATGGGAGAAGGGGAGACTTAGGGTTAGGCTGCGGCGAGGCAATGGAGCCTTGAAGGGGAGACTTAGGGTTAGGCTGCGTGGAAGGGAGTCTTAGGGTTAGGCTGCGGATAAGAGAATCTTAGGGGTAAGCCGCGGGGGGGGGAGGGTCACCACCTTGAATGGTACATTTTCGAAAGAGCCATTTTATACTAACCCACAGAGAAGTGCCTGGGAAATCGATTGCTTCTGCCTTGCTGATAAGCAATTGATGATTCCCAGGACAAAGACGCAGCAGTGAATGGTAGGTATCCCTTCTCCCAATTCTTACCCTAACCCCCCTTTACATTTCCCTAACCCTCATCTGCCCACAGCCTGACTCCCCTCCTGCAGGACTTTCCATATACTCACCTCCGGTTCAGGGGATCTGCGACGGGTCTGGTGACGGTTTGCGAATGAATGAATGGGTAAGTACGCCAGATGGCACAAAGTTTCTGTGCAGCTCCGTCTTCGCTAATGGGGTTTTTGAAAATGGGTTGTTCTTGATCGGCGACCCACACCCATTCTCCCTGCATGCAAAGGATAATAATAATTTGACTCCCCCTAAAATGCAGCATCATTTTGCCTCCTAATTTGGTCTAAATTTGCCGTTTTTAATACGTATCTCTATGGGTTGCATAATAAATCTGCAATATAAATTTGTGGAATTTGCATCACAACAAAACTAACGTGGGTTTTCGTGGTCATTTGAATCGAGCCCATAGAATAGTGAAACAAGAAGAGGCCTCATATTTACGGATTGTCAACACCAAATACATCCCACTGGTACAGCCACTCTTATTTTCCAGATTATGACCATCACCACGAAAGCTGGAACCAGTGTACACTTGTGCCTGTTTGCCCTTACGCTCAAACTCTGAATTAGCCCCAGAGTGAGGTGATTTATGAGAACACATAAAATATGTAGTGTCTCTGGTTTGAATAGGTAGTGGATTATTATACACACAAATCTTTAAGCGCTATGGTCCTTCCTGATGACCCATTAATGATTCATTGTGTCTGTAGCCAGATATGAAACAAGATATTCTCAGAAGAGAGACGGGGTGGCGGAAATAAAAAATGAGAGATAAGTAGAGGGGGAGGGCTGTGTAGATATGAAACCAAGGAGGAAAATGAAATACGTCGTTGATTCCGTGATAGAACCTTATCAGCTTTTTAGTTATCATGACTTATTGTTTAAGCCAACACAAGTGAAAATGAACTTCTAATAAAGGTTGTATATATTACTTACAATATATGGACAAAAGTATATAATGCCCTCCCATCTCACGTACGTAACTTAGTTGACTTACGTGTTCAGAACCCTACCTCAACTTTTCCTTGCATATCTCTGGTCGTATGTATAGCCCTGGCGTACCTAAAGTACCTAACCCAGTGCATACTGCACAATTTAATGCCTCCATCTACCACATTGTGTATAATCAGCGTGCGTAGGGATATCACACCCTACTGTATGGAGTTACGCACAATGATCAGAGTTACCATGCATTACGTCTGCCGCATGTATGCACAGTGCATTCCCACAGCCAGATTTACGCATGCAGCATACGTAAATTAGCTGCCATTATTAAGTCTAGATCAGTCCCATTGTATTTAAATACATTTACTTTAATATGGAGTCGATCCCCCTTTTGCAACTATAACAGCTTCCTCTCCTTTTGGAAGGCTTTCCACAAGACTGTCAGGATCATTGTATTTTCGTTGAACATTATGTCTTTTGTTTACCTTTGCTGATCACGCGACCTTTTAGTTCCCTGCACTTCCTGGTGTTCACTCACTGCTGCAGACATTACCCCACAGGTGTGGCTTATTCCCTTGCTGGTTCTCACTCATCTATTTAAACCCCTAACTGACATTTCCCTGTCAGAGGAACAGTTGTCTTAGCCTGCTGATATTGGGCTGGATCCAGCCTTAAGTGCTTGAAATTAGTTACTCCTGGACTAAACCATGTTGATTGCAGGGGGAGCCAAGTTAATTGTATTCTTTGCATGCATTATATTAATATCTTTGAATTGCCTACTGCACACAGATACTGCTTTACTATCACACTGTTATTTAGACTTAGGATAGAAAACATCACCTCAACTCTAATACTGTTTGCAACATATGAAATATGACTCCCCTGCAATCAACATGGTTTAGCCCAGGAGTAACTAATTCCAAGCACTTACTTAATTCTGGATCCAGCCCATTGTGTCCTCAAGTCCTCTCGTGTGTTCTTTAACTATAAATCGGTACATGCGGAGCAGGGGCGGACTGGGAACTGGAAAGTGGCCCTGGGAAAAAAAAATCTGCAAGAGGCCACGTGTGTGTGTAATCAACTATTGGTGGGGTCCAAAAAATATGTAAAGTGGATTAGAACATAATAAAGAACCTATTGACAAGTATTTCACATTCCAATAGAGATTTATAGTGACCTCTATTCAATGCAGGTAGTCATTGCCAGCCAAGTGACCACTACCCGAGACATACAGCATCCTAATTACCACCACCCAATACATACAGAATACTAGTGACTCTCACCCAATACATACAGCATCCTATTGACCACCACCCAATAAATACAGAATCCTAGTGACCACCACCCAATACATACAGCATCCTTGTGACCACCACCCAATACATATAGAATCCTAGTGACCGCCATTCAATACATACAGCATCCTAATGATCTCCATTCTATACAGACAATTTTAGAAACCACAACCCATGACAGTCAACACCCTAGGTTTCTTCAAATAAAAAGGACCTGCTGAGTGGCTTCCAGAGACCACCGGCCTACCGGTAAAATTCCCTGTAAGTCCTATGGCCAATTCGCCCCTGACGCACAGTACCATTATTCCCTCATCAGAATGTAGCAGGGTGATTCTGGGTTCCATGTGGATTTTTAGCTTCGGCATGGGGGGGCAGGAGGTAGTTAATGCCTTAAGTATATCCTCAACTGTCACGTCAGGAAATCTGAGGGTCCATTGGCTCAAGCCTGTGCGCACAGTAGAATGATCTAAGACAGGCCTCAGATGCGAGTAGTGTATGGCGATAGCTCTCCGCTGTGGTACCGGTATCAGCAATAGGGTATCAAAAGGATTATGCCAATCCACATTTGACAGTTTCCTTATTACAGAGCTTACATAGTGTTGGGCCTGAAGATAGGCCATATCTGCCCCTCGTATAAATTCAAATTTGTCCCTGGTCTGAGTCAAAGTCAAGGGGCGTCTAGTGGGTTTATCGACTATGCTGGCCACTGAGCTCAACCCCAGCCCCTCCTATCTGTTGAATGGATGAGCCGCCGCACAGTCCTGAAAATCTGGGTTACCCAGAAATGAAATAGCAAGTGAGATATGTGGGTTCAACTTGTAAGTGTGTCTTATTTTAAGCCACACTCGTCTGACTGACATTAGCAAGGGATTGTGCAGGGCCTGTGCAGGAATCTCACAATCATGCATGTATAGAAATACAGTTAATTTAATTTCCGGGAGGAATTGCTGGTCTAGTGTTGTGTTGGTGTAAACTTCAGATTTTAAGATCCAGTCACGCCAGTGGCGGAGCTGGGCGGCCTGATTGTAAGTCATCATATCCGGCAAATTAAATCCCCCTTTAGTTTTAGGCTGTTGTAACTTAATCATACTAATTCTGGGCTTTTTTTTATTCCATATAAAGCTGCGGAAGGAAGCCTGGATGCGTTTAGTGTCCTGAATGCTAAGTAGGATTGGTAAGACCTGCAGCGGATAGAGTAATTTAGGGAAGATTACCATCTTCAGAAGATTAATCCGGCCTCCAAATGACAGACAAAGGTGTTGCCACTTATCAATCGTCGAGGTGACCTTAGTAAGCATTTGAGTGACATTCAGATGGTATAAGTTTCCCATTTGTTTAGGTAACATGATACCCAAGTAGGGGATGTGTGTTTTAGCCCAATTCAGGGGGAAATCCCGCGCCCAGACTGGCCTCCTCATACTAGTGTTGAGAAAGAGAGCCAAGGATTTATCGAAGTTGACTTTAAACCCGGAGACTGAGCCTATTTCAGTGAGTTTAGCCATAAGTGGTCTAAGAATGTCCTGGGGGTTGGATATATATATAGCAGGATGTCGTCCGCGAACGCTGAGATTTTCAGTCCCTTGTCACCTACCTTAATGCCCCTAAAGTCCTCCCAAGTCTGTAATATTCCTAACATGGGATCTAAGACCAAATTAAAGAGAAGGGGAGACATTGGGCACCCCTGACGGGTCCCTTTAAACATTGTGATGGGGGAGCCTGCAAGCCCGTTAATTAATAGCAAAGTTCTAGGGTTAGTATAGAAAAAATCAACTAACGCACGGAACTTGGGACCAAAGTGTCTTGCAGATAAGGCCATGATACGGAGTCAAATGCTTTCTGCGCGTCTAGACTGAGCAGCATGTTAGAGTTGGCACTGCCAGAGGCAATAACCGCAGCAACTGCTGTCCTAATCCCTTTGACAGAGTGCCTCCCATGTACAAATCCCAACTGATGTCCCGTTAAAACAGAGGGTAGGAAAGATTGGAGTCGAGAGGCCATAATTTTAGCCAAGTCCAGGTTCAGGAGAGTGATGGGGCGGTAAGAAGAAGTTCATTGATTGTCTTTCCCCGGTTTAGGAATGAGAATTGTTAGAGCTTCGTTAAAACGAGGCCAGGATGGTGTGTCATTATGAAGGTGACGATATAGTTCCAAAAGCGAGGGTACTAATTCCGTTTCCAACATTTTGAAATATTCACCCGAGAACCCATCAGGGCCTGGAGATTTTTGTAGTTTTAAGCTTTTAATCCCAGCAGATATTTCCTAAGCTGTAATATCAGCCTCCAAGCTCTCTATTTGGCCTGGGCAAAGGGACGGGAGGTTGGCCGTTTTCAAGATATGATCCATAGATATTGGATCAGTTTTATCTGCCGAATATAGGGCGGCATAGTACTCCTGGAAAGAGTCCGCAATATCTTTAGAGGTGGTGTGTAATCCATTAGTGCGTTCATCCTTAATGGAGACTATGTGACCCCTTCTACGATCTCCTTTAGAGAGATTTGCCAACAGCCTGCCCGCTTTTCCCCCCCACCGGTAGTACTTATGTTTGGTGAAATCAATTTGTGTGCGCGCTTGCAGAGTTAGAAAACTCTCCAGAACCTGTCTTGCTTCCCTGTAATCCCTCAAGGTGTCATCAGTCGGGTCTGCAACAGAGTAACAGAGTATTTAATTTTTGTTGCCGTTCCTTATTTTTACGCGCCACATATCCAATAATCTGACCCCGCATCACGGCCTTTGAAGTCTCCCAAAGCAGGGCTGGTTGGTCCCAATGTTCGATATTGTTGTCAAAATATTCATTCCATTGGTATTTTAAGAATCTGGAAAAGTCATCAGACTTATACAAGTAGCTCGGGAATCTCCAAATACGCGATTTAGCTCCCGCCTGAGGAGACCGTAGAGATAGCGTGACCATGGCATGGTCTGAAATGACCATATCCATGACCCTAGACATTAGTGTATCAGCTACCAGGAGATAATCAATTCTCGAATGAGAGTCATGAACCCCAGAATGGAAAGTGAACGCCTTCCACGTGGGGTTCAAGAGTCTCCAAGGGTCAGTCAGTGCCAATGTCTCTTTAAGATTGGATAAGAGAGTGAAATCAGAAGAGCGCGGGTGGGCTGGGGGAGGGGATCTATCAAGAACTGGGTCCGTCACAACATTAAAGTCCCCACCAATAATGAGGTTTGGATGGTCCCTCTGTAATAACATTGCGGAGATTGTGCTCAAAAAGTCCTGCTGGGCCGAATTGGGGCTATATATGTTCACTATAGTGTGTAGTATGTCACATATTTTGATGTCAAGGATTATAAAACGACCTTCCGGGTCAAGCTTCGTATCAAGGATTTCGTAAGGTAGGGATTTGGCCAGAATGATTGCTACTCCCCTGCATTTAGACCTAAAAGTTGTGGCTAAACAGTCTCCAATCCAACCCGCCTTTAGGCTAGCTTCCTCCCCTTGTTTCCAATGGGTCTCTTGTAGGAGCATGATATCCGCTTTTTGTCTACGCAAATGGGCAAGAACCTTTTTCCTCTTTATGGGAGTGTTGAGGCCCCCCACATTCCAGGAAACAATGTGTAATTGAGGGGGTCGTGAGTGTGGAAGAATATCAGCTGAAAAGGACTGTGCGGCAAACTCACCCATTGTCCAGGCTGTGGGGGATATGCAGGAGCCGACTCCAAGAGGCACGACCAAAAGTACTTGGGAGGAGACGGCAGGCATGGGACACTTTAAGTAAGGTATTCTGAGAGGTCTGAGAACATAAGATACAATATGAATATTCAATCACGACTGAGTATAATATTAAACAACAAACAATATGCTTCACTCCATTTTCTACTTTTTCCTTCAATTTTACAACACCTAAGAGTGTTCTGGAGTTAATGCCAGAACACCCCAAATCCTGAGAAGAACCAAATTTTTGAGAATCCAACTTTGTTCTCCTATTGAGAACACTATGGCTGTGTGTGTACATTTTATCGTAGCACATCATGCCATAGGGAGAAAAATCAATACACCCATCATATGCAGTTATTTCAACTATCTAGGTGAGGAGTGCCGGGAGGAAGGGGCCGGAGAGACTACCGGGAATATCTGGGCCTCCAGGTAGCGGCGCGCCTCAGTGGGACTATCGAAGACATGAGTCTGCCCGTTATCTACAATCCGCAGTTTGGCAGGGTAGAGGAGTGCAAAGCGTTGGCCTGTTTCCGCCAGATGCTTACATAACGGGGCAAACTCCCTACGCTTTTGGGAGAGCGCTACCGAATAATCCTGGAATATTAGGATTGTAGACTCATCAATCACCACTTTAGATTGGCACCTATAAGCAGCTAGCAGTTGTTCTTTGTCGCGGAAATCTAGGTAGCGGGCTATGACCGGGCGCGGCCGATTGTTATTACCCTCCCGTTCTCTGCCCAATCTATGAGCTCTTTCTATTCGTGGCACTCCGAGAGACTCAGGTAATCCCATGGCCAGAGGCAAGGTTTTAGTAAGAAACACCAGGAGTTCAGGGCCTTTTATCCGTTCCGGCACCCCAATGAACCGCAGGTTATTCCTCCTACTCCTATTCTCAAGGTCTTTGACCTTATCATGAAGGGCTTGTAATTGAGAAGATTGGCGGTCCACTATGTTTTGCAAGGTAATAGCACGGTCCTCAATATCGCTTGCGCGTTGCTCTAATTGGGAAATTTTGGCAGAATTTTCAGATACCTTTGCTACTGCCATGTCCAGAGAATTTTGGAACGTCTCAAACCGCTTATCCAACACTGGCAGCAGCAAAAGGGAGATCTCTTTCGCCATTTCAGCCATGGAAGATGGCGTCGCACAGCTACCCTCAGGTCTGTCAGGGGGATCATGACTACTTAGAGGAGATGAGGAGCCAGCTGGCGAGGAGGGTTGATCATCTGTGTTAGCCGTAGCCTTAGCGCCACTAGATTTGTGTTTCCTCATTCTGGATGCGTCCGAGAGCGAGGAGGTTTTAGCCGCGGCAGCCCTGCTATAGTACTTCTGCATGCCCCAAGAAGTTAAACCCTCCGTGTACTATTGTCAACAAAGCACAAGCGATAAAGGGAGAAAAAATAAGGACCGAATGGTACAAAACTCCCTATGGGTATGACATATAGGTGATTAAGGTTCACAGCATTATGTACCTATCCTAAATTTACTTAAGAGCGATAGTACTATTGTTAAGAGGGTATAAACAACAAAGCTATCAGTGGAAACCGGTAGTTAAGAGAAGTGAAAGTGCTACTAGGAGAATTCACACAACACGTCTAGCCATGTAAACTAGTACTGAAAACTAACTCAGGTGGTACCCACAACACAGCCGGCAACGTGGGCTAATATCAAGGATAAATAAAATTGTAGCTAGGAGGATACGCACAACACAGCTATTAGTACTTAAAATAAGTGAAACTGTAACTAAGAGGGGTTCACAGCACAGCTATCAGTATGCTCTGGTACGTAAAGTAAATAACGCTGTTACTAGGAGGATACACACAGCACAGCCAGCAGTGTACGCTAGTACATAAAGTAAGTGAAACTATAACTAGGAGGATACACATAACACAGCTAGCAGTGTAAGCTAATACTTAAACTAAATAAAACTATTGCTAGGAGGATACACACAGCATAGCCATCAGCGAACGTGCACTCCAGAAGAAAGCGCAACTGTTTGTTAGAAGGATAAACACAGAGCAGTTAGATCATCAAAATGACATCAACAACGTAGTGGAAGAAAAGTTCAAATTGGCCTTCAACGTAGGGTAGCCACGTGGTTCACTAGGTCCCAGTAGTAACCAGCAGCCAAGTGGGAGGATGGATGTTGCTGCGGCCGATATGTATGGAAAGGGCAAGCAAACGTTCTCACACTAGTGGCCAAGGACCAGTCCGGCCTTGCAATTTTGGTACTCAGGGCCCCAAAATAGCGTCCTCAGGTGAAATAGGGGGGGGTACTGTCCACCACGTTCAGCCTGCCGAAAGTGGCGTGTCCTAGTTAGCGGCACCACAGCACCAGTGGTAGGGACTTGCAAAGAGTATGGGGCAGAGTAAAATATGCTGAGGGTCCACACGGTCAAGCAAAACCCCCTCTGGGGCCCCACTAAGCTAAGGGGCCCAGTTATCCTCTGGTTACCCTATAGAAGCTCCTACTGCAACTGCAAGCCTCTCCCCAGGTCAAATGCTCTGCTGTAGGCACCGTGTGTCACTGCTCTCCGCTCCACAAAATGGCCGCCTTGCGTCCACCTCCAGGATCAGCACTCCTCAGGGTCTGGTCACAATCCGGTGTACAGGGAGACTTGCGATGTCCCAATCAGCTGCCCAGGACTGTAGTCTTGCTTTGCAGCTCCTCTCCCTTAGGTCTGGTCTCCTCCGCACATCCGCACCACACCTCCGGGCCTCCACTCACGTCTCCGGCAACTCCCTGCAGCCGTCCGCAGACCTCCAAGGCTATGTCCCCCACTCCAATGAGGGACAAGTCTCGATGACCTCCGGGGAAGACAGGTAAGCAATGCGGGGGCAAAGTCCACTCCGGCGTGTCACTCCTCCGCGCCACTGAGAGGACGCGACACCATATTGGAAAGAGGGCCTCCTTGGATTAGGCCGGACTCCGGGGTCTAAGGTAGGCTCCCGATGGGCGCTAGCCACACGGTCCGTGGGGTAACTGCCCACGATATGCTACTCTAGTGTAGTGTCAATTTCAGGGCTTCTGCACTGCGGATGGTTGCAGATTTCCACTGCCGTTTCGGGAGCCGAGATAAAATGCGGCCATCTATGTGCACTGCCCGCCGGAAATCCACTCCCCTCACTTTTACCTCCGTACGCCGGCTGAACCCTAACTTTTCCCAGCGTCAGTATGAATTTTCGTAGCGACGCTCTGATCTTACTAACCTAAGCACGCCCATACTGTACAATTTAAATGGCCCCCTCCGCCTACATTCCTTAACTCCAGCGTCCGTACTAACTTTGTAATATAAACACTCCACGCTGTCCGAAAATACGCAAAGAATACGGATGCCTGAATCGCCGCTACGAAAAGGTCTTTTGTACGACCAGAAGTTGTCACTCTGCACATGTGCAGTGCGGTTTTTCTTCCGATTTTACGCTTAAGACCAGCGTACGATCACTTGCGAGCGTAGGTCTGGATCAGGCCCAATGATCATAATTACTATGCATTATGTCTGCCGCATGTATGCACAGTGCATTCCCACAGCCAGATTTACACATGCAGCATACGTAAATTAGCTGTCATTATTAAGTCTAGATCAGTCCCATTGTATTTAAATACATTTACTTTAATATGGAGTCGATCCCCCTTTTGCAACTATAACAGCTTCCTCTCCTTTTGGAAGGCTTTCCCCAAGACTGTAAGGATCATTGTATTTTCGTTGAACATTATGTCTTTTGTTTACCTTTGCTGATCACGTGACCTTTTAGTTCCCTGCACTTCCTGGTGTTCACTCACTGCTGCAGACATTACCCCACAGGTGTGGCTTATTCCCTTGTTGGTTCTCACTCATCTATTTAAACCCCTCACTGACATAATTTCCCTGTCAGAGGAACAGTTGTCCTTGCCTGCTGATATTGGGCTGGATCCAGACTTAAGTGCTTGAAATTAGTTATTCCTGGACTAAACTATGTTGATTGCAGGGGGAGTCAAGTTAATTGTATTCTTTGCATGCAGGGATATATGTTTGAATTGCTTACTGCACACAGATACTGCTTTACTATCACACTGTTATTTAGACTTGGGATAGAAAACATCACCTCTCATCTCTAATACTGTTTGCAACAGATGAAATACGACTCCCCTGCAATCAACATGGTTTAGCCCAGGAGTAACTAATTCCAAGCACTTACTTAATTCTGGATCCAGCCCATTGTGTCCTCAAGTCCTCTCATGTGTTCTGGCTCCCTGATTCCTGGCCATGTCTTTAGTCCTCAGTTCCAGGTTTCCTGCACTCGTGTCTCAGGTTCCAGTCCGTGTCTCCAGTGACTACTTTCTTTAGTGTCCTGCTGTCCACTATAGCAACCAGTCTCGGTAGCCACTCCAACTCTAACCTCCTGCATCCTTCATATCCTGTCCACCATTGTGGTGTCTGTGTGCTTGTCCAGAGGGCCACGATCTGCTGACTGCTTGCAGCCAAGACCATCCCCACCATCAGGGGCTCTGGTGCACAGCAGGCTTTCGCCTTTGGTCTGGCATGGTCCGTTTACAGACTGCCGCCGAGTCCGGTGCAAGATAAAGATTTTGGAGTGTTTCTGTAGGAATTGGTTCCAATTCATTGTGTAGAGCTTTTATGAGATCAGACACTGATGTTGGACGAGAAGGCCTGGCTCACATTCTCCATTAAAGTTCATTCCAAAGGTCTTAATTGGGTTGAAGTCAGGGATCTGTGTGGGCCAGGCAAGTTCTTCCACACCAAACTCATTAAACCATGTCTTTATAGTCCTTGCTATGTGCACTGGGGGATGGTCATGTTGGCATAGGAAAGGCCTTCCCCAAACTGTTGCCACAAAGTTGAAAGCATAACCATCTGACCGCCAAACAGAGAAGCGCAAGTCATCACTCCACGGAACACGTTTCCACTGCTCCACAGTCCAGTGCGCTTTACACCACTCCATCCAACGCTTGGCATTGGACTTGGTGTTGAGTGTTGTATGCAGCTGTTCAGCCATGGATATCATTCCATTAAGGGAGTGAACAGGTTAATTCCAGGCATTCATTATACCTTTAAGGTATTTAGTAGATTGTACAAAGTTTATTCTTCAACAGAATTACTTTTTTGTTTTTGGACACTTATATCTCCAAGTTACCGGAACAGCAATGGGTACAGTTGTCGCTCCCATCTTTGCAAATATTTATTTGGGCAGCTGGGTGCGAGAACATATTTATTCCCCCATTCTCCCCATCATATATTTCAAATGTTATATAGATGACATTATCATTGTGTGGTCCCAGAGAAACGTTTGAAAATTTGTGGAGTCCCTGAACCTCAATACTTATGGTCTAAGCGTTACATCTAAATTTGGAGGTAATTGCTTCTCTTGGAAGCACCTTTGACTGAACAGTCAGATAGTCTCAATACTGCTACTTTCATCAAAGATGTAGATTCGAATGGATATTTAGAATATGGGAGTTGCCACTTTAAGAAATGGAAAACTAGCAACCCCTTCTCTCAATTTACACGTTTGCATAGAAATTGTTCAGATCTCACAAAGTTTGATGAATAAGCAAACCTGTATAAACAAAGATTACTTGAAAGGAGTTATCCTTCGAATCTCAGAGAGCAAGGGATATAGATAGAGAAGCTCTGCTAATTTACAAAGAGAAAAGCAATGCTAAAGATCAATTGTCCTTCTGCCCATTTGTGACCAACTTTAATTCTGCAGAAGGATGTATCGGGAATAGATTATCTAAACATTGGGCTATACTAATTATGGACCCTGTATTAGCCTCTATTCTACCGGCAAAATCAGATTTAAATGCGCTAAATCTCTTAAATATTACTTCTCTTAAGGTCATCAATATTTCAGTAGTAAAATAGGGTCCAGAGCAGAGCCATGGTAAAGTGCTAGATTAATGCATTCATATAATGGTCTCTCTCTCTCTTTATACACACACTCAAAATGACAATTATTATTATTGCTGTTTATGTAAAATGCACCACAAAAAAGGTCCACAACAGGCAGTACAGATAACATACAAGCATAGACATAATATGATTATTGAGTAAACATAAATACAGCATACAGGGTGGTACAAGTGATGGCACAAAGTTGACAGCAAGAGATAAATACAAGACAATTGAAGTATTAATGCGGAAGGAGCAGAGATAAGACTGGAGGAGGTAGAGGACAAGGTAGGGAGATGTACAGGAAATACATGGTAGAGGAAAGCAAGAGGGGAGTAGAAAACTGGAGTGAGGGAAGGGTAGCAGTGGGCTGGGAGCAGCACAAGAGAGGGACAAAATGGGGGAGGAGGAGGGTTGTGCCAATTAGCAGTTGGCTTTCCGAAATACATGAGTTTTGAGTGACTGCTTGCAGGCTAGGGGAAAACCTGACAGAATGAGGTAGATCATTCCAGAGTAGAGGTGCAGCACAGGAGAAGTCTGTTATGCATGATTATGAGGCGATCACATAGGCTGTAAGTCGGAAATGTGTTCATTTGATAAAATGGGTGTATAATGAAACTCAGACCGTCATAAGGTCAACAGTTAACCTGTTGGCACCAAGTGGTGATATGTTTACCATGTCAAACTTAGTCTATCTGACAGTGTTATCTCGACAACTGTCAGATAAAATATTGCAAAAACAAATACTGTCGACATTACAATAAACCCAATCCTATATCTAATCCTAACCCAACCATAACGAAAAGCCGTGACAATTCTCCACACCGTATGCAATTGTATGCAAAATGGTAAAGACACATTCTGTCCTATTCAGACTTGAGATCAATGGACCTGATTCACACCTAAAAAGCTGCTTTTTCTTAGGTGATTATTTTAATGAAAATGGCTACTGCAGATGCGTAGTCATATTGACTACACAAGCCCTTAGGTGTGCAGCTTCACTATGTGCAGTCTTTAAAATATGCACATAGTTTTTAAAGTAATAGGAGGGTTCCCCCTGCAGCCTCCATGGGAACTTAGATGAAGTTGGAGGGGGGGGGAGAATATGCACGGTTAGTTAAGGTTGCCTGTGGGATTGCGAGTGAGCATTTCCTCTCACCAATTTACATTATAGTTATTGAGGGATACATACTTCCACAGACTCCCCAGTGAAGGAGGCAGAAAGCTTAATGCTGCCCCCGGCTGTTGTCAGTGCTTCTGAGTCGTAGCATGGTGAACAGAGGGGTTATGTGATAGAAGCCTCTCTCCCAAATGGCCATTTATGACTCATCAATAGCCCCACACTCAGAGCCATAGCTAGAAATTTTTGTGCCAGGGGCAAACAAAATAAATGAAAAATGGTGCCCCCATACTCTACTTAGTGTAACCTTAAAAACTGGCGCCTTACTTTTGCTTTATGCCACCGATCTATTGCATGCTCCTAGTTATGGCCGTGCCCACACTCAGAGTCTCACCCCATGGCATAACCCTCTACCCACTGAAAAATTCCTTGCATGCCCATCCACATGCCATTTGCTAGTTTCTCTGTTACAAACCAGCCATACCCACAACCTTTTCACTCACATGCCTCCTCACTAGACTATTCCCCACATGTTCTTCTCATCGCCATTCTCTGCTACTCTACCCCAATCTCCTCCATTGCTCCCTGCTGCAAGTTTTTGGAGCTGCAGGAGCAGCAGCTAATAGACAGGTGTGCCACGTGACTAGTGTAATCACATGACCTCCCACAACCAATCCTATAAACACTGCTCGGCTTATAACTGCGGCTTCGGCATTAAATTGTCCAATCAGACGGCGGCTCCGGAGTGAGGCCTGGCCCGCAAACAATGGTGTCCGCACTTCCTGACATACGGCGGTGACAGGAGCCTCGGGAGTGAGCGATGTCGCGGCTCCTGCTCAGGGTGTTAATGGAGCTGGGCTGCTCTGACCAGTGCCTCGCGGGGTGCTCTAAAGGTTTAAGCTCCGTGGCACCAGGTGGGGAGCGCGCAGCCGACTTCAGCCCTCATGGGGCTCCTCTGCTGCTCTTCGGACCCCCGAGCTGCGGCAAGAGCGCCCTTTTCTTTGTGGCTGCGGCTTTAGCGGCGGAGGAGGGAGCGGGGCCGGTGATCTTCCTGTCCCGGGAGCCGCTGCAGAAAATGCCCAAAGGAGGACGGGTGGTCCGGGATCCCCTTATACTCAAGGTGCTGAGAGAGAGAGAGAGGTGTGAGTGAAAGAGGGGGGTGGGGAACGAGGGGGTGAAAGAGAGGGGAGGGGTGGCAGAAGGGGAGAGGGAGATTAGAAGAGAGAGGTTCTGGGGGAGGGGGGGCAGAAGAGAGATGGACAGCAGAAAGAAGGATGGAAAGCAGCACAGGTGGGGCTAGAGAGCAGAAGTGTTGTATGAGGGCAGGGGTATATTCGAAGGTGAGGAAGTAGAGCTGTGTTGCCAACTTTGAAACATAAAACAAGCAACCCAGACGTTAAAAACAAGATCAACATTATATATACATACACACACACACACACACACGAAAAAATGCAACCACAAAATCTCTTACTAAAATTTCATTTTACTACAAATATAAGTATTTACACTATGAACAACTCCATATCTTCCATCTCCATAGACTTCCTATGCTGCTAACACTTATATATATATATATTTATATTGCATACCTCTATCTGATTCTATCTATATCTGCAATACACACTAAATTAATCCCCCTTTTTCTTCTTTATTATTATCACGTTAAGCTTCCCTCTACTCTAGCTCACACTATTCTATTGTATGCTTTAACACTTCATTCACACTCTATTTAAAACCTATTAACCCATTATTACCTCCCCTCTGTCCCATTCACACCTTATATACTTTACCTGGCCTTTATCTTCTCCCCCCACTTGTCTTGCTGACACCTTAAAAAAAAAAAAAAACAAAGGAAAAAGAAAACAAGCCCAAATAACCGCAACCTGCGGTAAGCAAAAAAAATAAGACCAATTCCTCTTGTTATAAGCGGACTTGGCAACTATGAAGTAGAGTATGAAGGGGGATCTAAAGAGCAGAAGTATGAGGGGGAGGGTCTAGAGAGCGGAAGAAGTAAGGTATAGGTGGGGTGGTATCTATAAAGGAGAGGAAGATTAATCTAGAGAGCAGAAGTGAAGTATGAGGGTTTGGAAGATCTAGTGAGCAGGAAAAGTGAAGGTATGGGGAAGGGGTATCTAGAAAGCTAGAAAGTAACTAAAGTATCAGGGGTTTGACATAGCAGAAGTGAAGTATGGGGGGGGGGTCTAAGATCAGGATAAGTGAGTTATTGAGGGATCTATAGAACATGTGAAGAGTTATTTGTTTAGTCAAAACGTGAGCTATGAATGGTGATAGAGGAGGTAAAGAGTGGTGTGAAAAGCAGATAAAGGATTTAATGTGGAGTAGAGATGAGGCTTAGATCTGGATAAAAGTAATGAGATATTAAGAGTTGACTTTAGAGAGTAGATGTGAGATGTTTAGAAGAAGACAAGGCACTGAGGATGATTGGAGGTTTTTCTGCTTTTCATAAATTCATAGCTACATTATTTTAACAATTGCTTATAAATGCTACACCCTAATAATTTACAGTCTACATAAAAGAACAAAATTAAACACCACAGGATTGTCGCACACACAACAGGCTAGATGCAAATGACATAAGTAGGGGCTGATAAACATATCCACACCTGAGTTTTTTTTATCCCTCCCCCATTTTTCCCTTTCCTAAAGGCACAGGTATATGTCAGTTTAGGAGAGTTGTTGGATTGTTTGTTTTGGAAAACACATCATAGCTATCTATTTTTACTTCATTTTAATGAGGAAAATATTGATACCTTCTCTATAACATTATCTCTTGTAGAAAATTCACTTCTTCTATCCATCTTCAATGAAGGAGCTTCTGCATTTCTTCTCTTCCCTTCACCTGGCTTCTCCCTTTCCTTCACTCATCCTGGTTGATGGTCTGGAGAGATACCTTCATTCCGCTTCCAACCCACAAGATGGAGCTCTTTTGTCAGCCCTCATGCTGGATTCTGCATCCTTTGCCCGCTGTGGTCTCTTGTTGTCAGCCATACCGGGCTCCGAGGGAACGGAAGGGGCTTTTTTGGCTGTAGAAAGGTACTTCCCAAACCAGTGCCATCTGTATTGTGACACCTCAACAGAAACCGAGGAGAGAGAATTTAGGATAAGCTTCACGCCTCTGCTTGAGCATTGGACCTTGTACACTGCACATGATGGGACTCTAAAAATCGCCTCTGTAGCCAATAAAACAGAGAAATCTGCAGACCAGAAATAATTCCTTAAGTAACAGCTACCAGATGGTTTTCTGTTTCTCTAATACTGTACAATATGTCTTGTGCATATTACATCTAAGACCACATTCCCATTGTAAAATGGACTGGATTTGCCGAAATGTAGCATTTTCTTTATGTAAATAAAAACTATTGTAAAATATTCTGCGTCAAGACAAGACTGCGTTATTTATGAAAAGTTTGGTCTGTAGCGGAATAAACAAACTGGGCTGGATCCAGAATTCTGCTGCTTCTGCGGAGCTCCTTAAACAGATCATCCTGCGATTCTAAGTTCTGTACAGACTAAGGACCTTAAATACTACACAACGGCCCCAGTTGGAGTTTGAGCCAGTGTGTAAATGAGAATGGTAAGTAAGGGCTTAATTAGGCGCATAACTATAGGGAGCTTACATGTCCAGATTCCTACCTTAAGTTTCACGATCACGTATGCGGCCTGATTGTAACGGGGCTTCCCCCCGCCCTGTCCCCTAATTAGCATGTCTACCTCCTTCACGGTGGAGATACAACATGCGTAAAGGGGAAAGTTCCCTTTTTGAAAGAGCCGGCGTACTTAACGTTTGTTACATACGCCGGCTGTTACGACATCATAAGAAGGTTGTGTGCCTATGAGCTGTACGTAATTCACCTGTCGGCCTTTCCTCAGGATCGGCCCCTTAGAGTCAGACTGCGGGGTGGGGAGTCTTATGGTCAAGTTGTTGGGAGGGGAGTCTTAGGGTCAGGCTGTGGGGATGGGAGTCTTAGGGTCAGGTTGCAGGTAAAGGAGTCTTAGGGTCAGGCTGTGGGGAGGGGAGTCTTAGGGTGAGGCTGCGGGGAGGGGAGTCTTAGGGTCAGGTTGCAGGTAGAGGAGTCTTAGGGTCAGGCTGTGGGGAGGGGAGTCTTAGGCTCAGGTTGCAGGTAGAGGAGTCTTAGGGTAAGGCTGTGGGGAGGGGAG
>WWET01003411.1:43597-56862 GCA_011038615.1 Limnodynastes dumerilii
GGAAAGGAAGAAGACACGAGAACGGAGGACTCTGATCTTCAGACAAATAAAGGCAAACAGAGGCATGAGTCATTGGAGAGGGAAGTGGAGACATTTTAATGAAGTCAAAGCTTTGGAGACGGGGAATCTGATAGGGAGAGAGTTCCTGTAGTGGTGAGCAGCACAGGAGGAGTCCTAAAGGTGGAATGATATGAGGTAACAAGTTGGGAAAAAGGGCAGAGTAAAGTGACAGGTTTAAACAACTCTAGGGGATGAAAAGACATATTAAGAATTAGTATAAAGTGGGGGCAGATGTAATCTAATAAATCCATTTAAATCTCATAATACAGAGGTGGCTGTAGTCCTGTGAAACACACGCCAACTTCGTCATGACAACTCCCATGTAGCCAAGATAAAGGGCCAGATTTACTAAGCTGCTGGAAAGGAAACATGGAGATGTTGCCCATAGCAACCAATAGGATTCTAGCTTACATTTTCTTGTGTGTAATAGGAAAGTGAGAGCTAGAATCTGATTGGTTGCTATGGGCAACATCTCCACTTTTTCTTTCCTTCAGCTTAGTAAATATGGTCCAAAGTACGGTCATGTAAATCACACCATGAAGCCCTTGTCTAGTTCAGTAGTGTGGGAGAGAGTCTGGGAGCAACTCTGCGAGTCTCATGGACGTAATGTGAATAAAGTGAGGACACCCAATCAATATCCAGAGGTCAGCTGTTACACAAGCCAGCAATGGGAAGACTGGGGCATCCTATGTCCCAACAAAAATGCTTCACTTTGATATTGTTAATGCTTCCACCATGGATATTTCTAGTATCCGCCTGTATGGGCACAGGTTGAATCTATTGGGTACTCAGAAATATTATCCCATTTATTACTTATTTTTACAGTTCATCAATAAATTTCAATAATTCTTTTGAAGAAACAAACATGAATCAGCTATTCAGTGTCATCCACTGTGACTCTCACTAATGCCCCCCGCTGGAAGCCATTGCAGCACTTACCAGAATGCTCTTATACAGGTTCCCGTGTGTGTTCTCCATGCTGACACGGATAATACACAGGTCAGCAATCTGCTGGTTGTATACAGGGAGTGAGGGGGAAACTGGGGAGCGGGGCGAGGAGACACAGCGCGGCGCATCTTCACGGATCGGGGTGGTGGGAGGAGTCAGAGGTTCCAGCATACTTCTCCTGTCCTGTAACAGGTTATACATCAATTATATCACCATCTTGTTATTACATTACACTAACCCAGCTCCTGAGTGTCTTATTACCCCTGTAACATCTTCTTACAGTAACCCAGCTCCTGAGTGTATTATTACCCCTGTAACATCTTATTACAGTAACCCAGCTCCTGAGTGTATTATTACCCCTGTAACATCTTATTACAGTAACCCAGCTCCTGAGTGTATTATTACCCCTGTAATATCTTATTACAGTAACCCAGCTCCTAAGTGTCTTATTACCCCTGTAATATCTTATTACAGTAACCCAGCTCCTAAGTGTCTTATTACCCCTGTAATATCTTATTACAGTAACCCAGCTCCTGAGTGTATTATTACCCCTGTAACATCTTATTACAGTAACCCAGCTCCTGAGTGTATTATTACCCCTGTAACATCTTATTACAGTAACCCAGCTCCTGAGTGTATTATTACCCCTGTAACATCTTATTACAGTAACCCAGCTCCTGAGTGTATTATTACCCCTGTAACATCTTATTACAGTAACCCAGCTCCTGAGTGTATTATTACCCCTGTAACATCTTATTACAGTAACCCAGCTCCTGAGTGTATTATTACCCCTGTAACATCTTATTACAGTAACCCAGCTCCTGAGTGTATTATTACCCCTGTAACATCTTATTACAGTAACCCAGCTCCTGAGTGTATTATTACCCCTGTAACATCTTATTACAGTAACCCAGCTCCTGAGTGTATTATTACCCCTGTAACATCTTATTACAGTAACCCAGCTCCTGAGTGTATTATTACCCCTGTAACATCTTATTACAGTAACCCAGCTCCTGAGTGTATTATTACCCCTGTAACATCTTATTACAGTAACCCAGCTCCTGAGTGTATTATTACCCCTGTAACATCTTATTACAGTAACCCAGCTCCTGAGTGTATTATTACCCCTGTAACATCTTATTACAGTAACCCAGCTCCTGAGTGTATTATTACCCCTGTAACATCTTATTACAGTAACCCAGCTCCTGAGTGTATTATTACCCCTGTAACATCTTATTACAGTAACCCAGCTCCTGAGTGTCTTATTACCCCTGTAACATCTTATTACAGTAACCCAGCTCCTGAGTGTATTATTACCCCTGTAACATCCTATTACAGTAACCCAGCTCCTGAGTGTTTATCAGCCTTGTATTTTCATATCACAGTATCAAGTTAGTAACCCTGGCTCATTTTTAAGTATTAGACATAAAACACAGATATCTGAGGGAGGAGGAGGGGTAATAAATAAAATATATTAGTGCATGGTGTATAATGTATATGTTATAATATTACCGTTACTTTTGTTGTGACGGGCTCAGCTGGACACAGTGCAGCAATAATTCCTTCATCTATCTCACAGCTGCTGCAGGATCCTGAGGGAGACACGCGCTCACCATTCATCTTGGGGTTAAATACTTCTGAGCCTAGTAATAACCTGTGAAGTGGGGAAAGGGGAAATGTACAAGCAATGAAATTATAGCAGCAGAAAAGCAACATCATGCAGTGGTGGGACTGGAGCTGGGGAGATTGGACCTAGTGAGAGGACTGGAGCTATGGGGAGTGGAGCTTATGATAGGTCTAGAGCTGTATATGGAGATTGGACCTAGTAAGAGGACTGGAGCTATGGAAAATGGACCTGGTTTCAAGACTGGATCTAAGGAGAGTGGAGCTAGTGAGAGGACTGGAGCTGTGTATTTAGAGTGGACCTAGTGAGAGGACTGGAGCTATGGGGAGTGGAGCTAATGATAGGTCTAGAGCTGTATATAGAGATTGGACCTAGTGAGAGCACTGGAGCTATGGAAAATAGATCTGATGTCAAGACTGGATCTAAGGAGAGTGGATCCACTGAGAGGGCTGAAGCTAAGGAGAGTGGATCCATTGAGAGGGCTGAAGCTAAGGAGAGTAGATCTAGTAAGAGGACTGGAGCTGTGTATGGAGAGTGGACCTAGTGTGAGGACTGGAGTTATGGAGAGTGGAGCTAATGATAGGTCTAGAGCTGTATATGGAGATTGGACCTAGTGAGAGCACTGGAGCTATGGAAAATAGATCTGATGTCAAGACTGAATCTAAGGAGAATGGATCCACTGAGAGGGCTGAATCTAAGGAGAGTGGATCCACTGAAAGGGCTGAAGCTAAGGAGAGTGGATCCATTGAGAGGGCTGAAGCTAAGGAGAGTGGATCTAGTGAGAGGGCTGAAGCTAAGGAGAGTGGACCTAGTGAGAAGACTGGAGCTATGGAGAGTGGAGCCAGTGAAAGGGACTGGAGTTTTGGGAAGTGAAGCTAATGAAAGTTAGTGAAGCTAGTGAAAGGACTGGAGCTATAGGTGGAGTGGAGCTAGTGAAAGGACTGGAGCTATAGGGAGTGGAGCTAGTGAAAGGACTGGAGCTGGGGAAAGGACTGGTACTATGGATAGTGAAGCTAGTGAAAGGACTGGAGCTATAGGTGGACAGGTCCAGTCACATGATAGGAGAGAGAGAGAGAGTGCGGGGCCCAGTCAGAATATGGGTAAAATCTGTCTAGTGAGTGGACTGGGTGAAAACATCATATTCATGTCTAGTCCTATACTCTAAATACTTACGAGCTGAACCTCTTGGTCAGTTTCCTACGTATACGCGGAGAGTTTGGACAGGAATCCGCTGGGGGCTCGATGGTGCGAGAAATCCTGTAACTATATGGCCAGAACAAAGAGAGACGACAAGATTATTTATTCATTGTAGAATTGCACATTAACTATAAAACCAACACACATATTCCTGTGCCATAAAAACACGACGGGCCGTATTCAGAGATGCGTTTGTTCAAAAGTACGAAATTATACGCACGCACGTAGCAAGCAAACACCCACCAACACCCCTGACACTCCCCTCTCACGGCCATCCAATCATAGACTTACGCCTTCATAGACCACCTCTAACTTTACGTGTGTACTTACGTGCGTATATGTATCCCGTACGCGCGTTTCTACGTAACCGCCCTCTCAAAGTCTCATTTAAATGCCCCGCCCACTCTCCTTCACGTAACATTTCAGGTACGTTTTTCAACCCCACCCATCCGCACGTATGTCCCCAGGTGCGATTCACATGGGCGTGCCTAAAGCACATACGTGTGTATATTCACGCAGTTCACGCAGCATGCGCAGTTAAAACGTACCTAAAAATACGAACGCTACTTCACGTAAAAACGGATCTGTGAATACTGCCCATTGTCCTTAATAATATACCAGCAGTAAAGATACACATGTAATAACAATATAATAATACGTCTGTTGTGTAATAACGCAGTCATAAAATATGCTTAAATAATACATAAATAAATCATAATGATATCAGCCACTCCCTTAGTGAACATTATTGCAGGTTGTAAACTGTTGCCAGGAGAAACCGGTCTCTGTTTGTGTATGTAATTATAGTCGGGGACCAGGCTTGTCTCCTCATACTGGCACATAAATATCAATTATCACATCTAATTATGGCAAGAACACATTTTTCTTACAGTTTCCCCTGTAAATATCTATTTTAGTCCTCACTAAACAAGCAATCATTCAAATCACAAAATACAGACAACAATATTATGAGAGATTACAGGAAAGTATAAAAATAAATGGTTAATTAATGCAGAAATGACTTGAAAAAAAGGTTTGGTTTAATTTTGTTTTACAATTTAAGGCTATGAGCAAAGTTGTGTATAAGAGAATTGCAATTTGTGATTAGGAGCCAGTGGGGTCTGGGAATGGTATACACTATAATATATGGGAGGTATATTAGGGGTCTGTGAATGACACACACTATAATATATGTGAGGTATATTTGGGGTCTGTGAATGACACACACTATAATATATGTGAGGTATATTTGGGGTCTGGGAATGGTATACACTATAAAATATGTGGGGTATATTAGGGGTCTGTGAATGGTGCATACTATAATATATGTGAGGTATATTAGGGGTCTGGGAATGGTATACACTATAATATATGTGAGGTATATTAGGGATCTGGGAATGGTATACAATATAATATATGTGAGGAATATTAGGGGTCTGGGAATGGTATATACTATAATATATGTGGGGTATATTAGGGGTCTGGGAATGGCACACACTATAATATATGTGAGGTATATTAGGGGTCTGGGAATATGGCTGTATGGAAACACAGAAAATAATAGAAGTAAATGGTGATTTATAACTTTTTAATTAACTCAGTGGGAGAAGTGGCGGTGTTGCATACCCTCGTTGCACCACCCCCACTTTGAGCCCTGATATGTGGGGTATATTAGGGGTCTGGGAATAGCATATATTATAATATATGTGGGTATATTAGGGGTTTGGGAATAGCGAATACTAATATGTGGGGTATATTAGGGATCCAGGATCATGTGACATGCCAGGGTGCTTATCTGTGAGGGTGTATTTTGTCGGATCACTTTGCGGCAATGAAGTGATGACCGACATCATCTGCTGTGTGTACAAATAGCACAACAGCGACAGGTACTGTTGTCTTCATTCTAACCCTACACATCACTTCACACAACCTAACCTTACGCTCCACTTACCCTACCACCCCTGTGCTGCAGCATAACCATAACCTCCCTCTCCACAGCCTAACCCTAACCAACCCTCTCCCACAGCCTAACCTTAATACCCCCTTTATACAGCCTAACCATAACCATACCTGGCATATAGCCGAACATTAACCCCCCTCTCTACAGCCTAACTCTAACAAACCCCTTCCCGCAGCCTAACCTTAACCCTCCACTCTCTGCAACTTAACTCTAACCATCCTCTTCCTGCAGCTTAACCTTACCGGCATTGGGAATGTGTAGCTTGTCAGAAAATAAACTTTCAACTTTGTACTTGTACCGATATACAAATACTCTTTTTTAGAAAGCTGATTAAGTTGTCCACTGTATCAGTGTCCAAACAGACATCACCACAGCGGCCACTACACGCCACCTGAGCTCTCACTGCAGCGGCCACTACACGCCACCTGAGCTCTCACTGCAGCGGCCACTACACGCCACCTGAGCTCTCACCACAACCACTACACGCCACCTGAGCTCTCACCACAACCACTACACGCCACCTGAGCTCTCACCACAGCCACTATACGCCACCTGAGCTCTCACCACAGCCACTATACGCCACCTGAGCTCCTCACCTTTGGTCCTCAGTCAGCTCTCGGTGTGTGTAAAAGGCTTGTAAGATCTCCGGCTTTGGCGTTAGGACATAATGGCGGCAGGTTAGCTGAAGTTTCTGAATCTTGCCCAATACTTCATACTCCTAGACAAAAAAAAAAAAAGAGTGTCAGCACCTGGGACAAGACGCTGCATCTGGCAGTGAAGCAGGATGGGTCAAGACTCACCTTCCGCCTCTTCTCAAAGTTTATCAGCCCGCCCTGTGGAACACAAGAGATGTTTATAGAACGTCACGGTGACACATTCCATTAATCATGTGACAAATTACCGCCATGGCGGCTTCACCTCCACATAGTCAGGTAGTGCTGTGTCCAACATGACCAGATCCGTCAGAAATGTCCCCAGATAAGGCACGGTCCCCTGGGCTGGTCTCTACAAAGAGGACACATTGTAAGCTCTTCAGACAATATTCATGTTGCAAGACTTTTCCTTCCTTCCATACATGTTATTAAAAGTTTTCAAACCTCTGACAATTTCATTTCATTGGGCTGAACAGATCCTTTTGCTGTTTGAACTCAATTCATTGGCTTTTTGTACATCTCCCTTCCATTTAATTGATAGGGTTTTCACTTTGGATTATATGCAACATTTTTTTTACAGAGCAGCTCTGTGTCATATCCAAGGGCCAACCAGATCAATAGCTGGGTGTGATGGGAAAAGAGTAGTGAGAAAAAACGAATAGAATAATAAATGGAGGGTGCAAACAACCTATGGCCCTGTATTCAGAGTACCGGACGTATAACATATACGATTTTTACTACTGCGCATGCGTAGTCATTTTTTTACGTAATCTACGTATCTTTTTCTTATGTAGATGGCGTAAATGCGGTCTGAAAGATTATTAAAGTTGTCTGAAACCTGATAAAAGGGAAATAAACAACCTTTTCTATGTCTATACAATAATACTTGCACATAAATATATGATATATATGATATAATTTTGTCTAGTATATAGTATATGGAAATTAAACTTTAAGTAATTACTAAGTGTTTCAGATTTAATTAAAGTTTTTGTTTTACTTGTTTTTCTGAAATATAGGTCATTAAAAAAACCCTTAATTGTTTTTCTTTGCTTCTCCAAATCATTATCTCATTATCCTTGGTGTTGGTAAAACATGGCTGCCGGTCACACCGGCTCTCACCATGTCATCTGATAGGGGAGATGGGGAGGACAATTATTGTGTTGCTACTACGAATGCAACGCCTCTGCGGCAGCAGCGGAATTCCGCAAGTGTGATCCAAAATACCGAACATGCGAGGGGCGAACACTCCCCTCACACGTACCCTGAACTCTGCCTTAAACTTTACGCACCAGCCCCACGGAAAATAGGGCCAACGCGTAAAGAAGAATCGTATGCGACGAAGCCCTTACTATCCGATTACCATCCCCCATATTTACATGCTTACGACACCAAAGTCTGGATCACGAGGATATAGATCCGTGCCGTAAACGGATCACATAACGCAATGTGACGGTTTTCCGCATGCAGAGTGTGGAAAACAAACACATATCGTACTTCTGGAACCCATCCAGTGTAGCTAGAGCTCAGAACAGCTTTCCAAAGCCTCTCTGCTTACTACATCATGGGTCATGCGTCGAATGTTGCCATAGTAGTCCTTGGGCCAGATTTACCAAGCTGTGGGAAAGGAAAATTGTAGATCTTGTCCATAGCAACCAATCAACTTCTAGCCGCCATTTTCTAGTGAGAGATAGAAAGTGAGAGATAGAATCTGATTGGTTGCTATGGTGCTTGCTTAGTAAATCTAGCCCCTTGACTCTGCATAGAAGGATAAATCATACATAGAGGCCTTAGGAAATGGACTGAGGAAAATGGTAACATTTCTACAAAACAATTTCTTTTAAGGTGGAGTTGGTTACATTTTTTACAGACTTCAGGAGATCTCGGAGGGAGCAAATAGATGCCGATATGGGGGGGGGGCTTGATGATGTAATTTATGCAAATCATATCCCAAGGCCCCGCCCCTGTCCATCAATGACACTGACGGGAAATTATATTGTCAAGTCCCGCCCAATCCCTAGTAGCACTGGGAACAGACAGTAGTGTTGTTAGGCATGAGCGCAGGAGGTTGTGGTTTGCACTAAATCACAGTCTCAAGGCCATTGCGGGAGATTTGCCGAATTTCTAGAGTCTTCCGGATATTCCGGGAGAGTCGGCACCCCTGCTTCAGCCAGGTAGGAGATTCTTACAGTGAGCTCTTCAGAGAGGACCCCTGACCCCTTTCCTTCCTAAACATTGGTTCCTGGGACTCTGAGGATAGGTTAATAATTTCCATCATCCTTTTACCTTGTCCCTTGGAGTCAGAGTTCCGGAAATGCCACGTGGTGGGAAACTGACAGACCCTCCAACATGACCCATTCCACTAGGTGCAATTAAATCCACTCCTGAGCTTCCAACTGTCACTCACCTGGTTTAAATGAATTAACTGATATTTAAAAAACGATTTGCTTGTTCAACAAAGGTGGTTACCATAGTTACTGACAGTTGGAAACTGTGGAGGAGAGCATTTTGTACCTAATGGAATGGGTCATGTTGGAGGGTATGAATTGATATATTGAAGTTATAAGACCTGCCCCTCCTTATTTACTTTATAAGAGTCTGTGCTATGCCTGGGAGTCGAGGAAGAAGTCTTTTCCAGGTATTTGGTAATCTCTGCTTAACAATGGCTACAAGCAGGGTCACTAGAGGGTAACATTAGATTGCAGCTGGTTACTGATTGGTATACTGGCAGTCAGCCATGTCACAGCTGTGTCATTAATCAGACTCACCGTTGAGCGGACCTGCGACGCTGACCTCTGCAGGGGGCGAGGCTCATTACGTGCGCTGTTTGTCCTGCGCAGCGGAATCTCATCCTGTGTGCAAAACACAGAAATTGTTTCAATACTGTTTAAAGTTTCCTTGTAAAAAAAAAAATATACCCGGAAACAACAGAGTGTTCTATGGACTGGTAAGTCACCGACAGCACGTCCGGGAGAGGGGAGTGTCGGGGGTGTTGGTGGCTGTTTCCTTGCTCCAGCCGTGGGTATAATTGCGTACATAACAAAATACTATCTGCAAGGGGGGGGGAAGGGGATGCAGGTAAAAGCCAGGTAAGGCAAGGAAAGGGGAGGAGTTAGTAGTGGTCAGGTGTAAAGGGGCTGGGCTGGAAGGGTGAGGTATTGGGTCCATACATGGCAACTTTTTTAAATGAAAGATTGTGATAGCATTATCAAGGTTCTGCACCATAGGGGTGACACACCTGTAGTACCAAAGGGGAGTGTCCTGTGAATAGCTCCACCCATGGGTGTTTCTAGCACTACCGGGAAAACTATTTCTCAGTAAAAATGGCGGCATCAGTATTTATTAGTTGTTACATTGGACCTGATTCACACTTAAGAATGCTTCCGATTTTATGTGCGTATATTTAAGAACGTATGAAATGCGCATGCGTAGTAACTTTTTTATACGCTATTTACGTTGGAGTTAAGTTTGCATATTCCGCGCTTCGGTTTTTAGGATTTTTTAAAGAACGGATCGACAGCGCATGCGTGGTAACTTTTCTACGCTATTAACGTTGGACTTAAGTGCGTAAATTACATACTTATGCACTGCGTAAAGTCTGTAGGTTCGCAGTAACATACACAGAAATGGGCGTTCTATCAATAAGTAAATAGGACGATACGCAGAAATGGGTGGAGAGAGGCATTTAAATCACGCAACGAAGGCACGGATATGCACTTGCGTTCCTAAATAGACGCCGTACAGATTGAAATGCGAAACTACAGTTAAGGGACCCCTATGGCTCGTAAGTCACATAAGAACCTTAAAGCCGTGGGCGTGCCGAGGGAGTTTCATTGCTATTAGTTGCATATATTTAGGAACCTCTCGTGTTCTTAAGTGTGAATCATGTTCATTGTTAGCAGCAGGGTTGCCAACTTTTTAAAGCTTAAATTTCTGCAAGAATACAATTAAATTAATCCCACCTGCAATCAGCATGGTTTTGCCCAGGAGTGACTTTAAGTTCTTATTTTAAGAAGATTCTTAAGTGTGAATCAGGTCCTATGTGCGTATATTTAAGAGCGTATGAAATGCGCATGCGTAGTAACTTTTTTATACGCTATTTACATTGGAGTTAAGTTTGCATATTCCGTGCTTTGGTTTTTAGGATTTTTTAAAGAACAGATCGACAGCGCATGCGTATTAAGTTTTCTACGCTATTAACGTTGAACTTAAGTGCATAAATTACATACTTATGCACTGCGCACTTAAAGTCTGTAGGTTCGCAGTAACATACACAGAAATAAGCGTTCTATGAATAAGTAAATAGCACGATACGCAAAAATGGGTGGAGGGAGGAATTTAAGTCACGCAACGAAGGCGCGGTTATGCACTAGCGTTCCTAAATAGACGCCCTACGGATTGAAATGCAAAACTACAGTTAAGGGAGCCCTATGGCTCGTAAGCCACATAAGAACCTTAAAGCCGTGGGCGTGCCGTGGGAGTTTCATTGCTATTAGTTGCATATATTTAGGAACCTCTCGTGTTCTTAAGTGTGAATCAGGTTCATTGTTAGCAGCAGGGTTGCCGACTTTTTAAAGCTTAAATTTCTGCAAGGGGGCGGGGCTTAGTTACGCAATTTATGCAAATCATGTCATTAAGCCCTGCCCTCTGTCAATCACTCATGTAATCTCTAGTGTTCCAGGGGATGGTCGGGGCTTGATGACATCATCAAGCCCCGCCAATCCCTAGTAACGCTAGGGATTACAAGACTTATTGATTGCTGGTGGGGTTTGCGGGAGCTCTGCCAGCCTCCCGGGATAACAGGAGACCTGCCTAAATTTCGGGAGTCTCCCGGATCATTTGGGAGAGTCAGTAACCTTGATTGCTAATGAATAAATACTTTTAGTATTACTGTGAAGACTGTGAGTAGGAGATCCGCTGACATCTTCATCTTTATAGAAAAGCTAAAAGTAGGTGACACTACAGCAGATTAACAAGAGAGCAAAGTGAATTTTTCATATCTGTCTCCATTATTGAAGTCATGTTCTCTTAGATAACTGCCAGTCTTTGATTATATCTTGGTCTCCATGAAAATGGCCGCCTCTATGGGTTTCAATGCAGAGAAAAAGAACACATTTTCTAATTTCTGTCATCATACCGCAATAACTTCTGGAACTAATTCAGTATCAGGGAGATTGCCAACACTTCAGGGAGTCAGGGAGATTACCCACTCCAATTACAGGAGTCTGGAAAGTATGGAGAAATTTCTACTGGTATAATATATACAGGTGATCGCTGCAAACCTTTGTCAGGATCTCGCGGCTCATCTCATGGTTGTTATCGTCAGAGAAGATGGCAGATAATTTATGGAAGACGTTCAGGTTGTCTCTGGAATACAGAAGGAATCGGGTCAGGATTGTGCGGGGCCATTTGGCTCTTTGAACCTTTGGCAAGCAAAATGAGGCACAATTATAATTTCCATTTGTTGTAAATAGTATTAGAGTTGAGAGGGGATGTTTCCCAGCCTAAGCCTAAATAACAGTGTCACAGTGGCCCTGATTCACACTTAAGAATGAGTTAGGTGTGGACAGAACCGCCCATAACTCAGGGTTGCCGACTCTCCCGGGAATATCCGGGAGACTCCCGGAATTTGGGCCGTTCTCCCGGGAGAGTCGGCAAACCCCCCGGAAGCCCTGCAGATAAAAATTACATCTTTGAGCCCACCCGCGCTACGTTAGAGTTATTGCAGTTGATTGACAGGGGGAATGGCTTAATGCTGCAATTTTGCATAAATCCCCTCATTAGGCCACGCCTCCCGTTGTAGTCAAACGCTTCCTTCCGGATTCTCCCGGAGGGATGCTCTTAATTGTCGGCAACCCTATAGGAAAGAAAGAGCTAGAATCTGACTGGTTGCTATGGGCAACATCTCCACTTTTCCTTTTCTGCGGATTAGTAAATCTAGTCCCAAATGTAAGTGATAAAACAAGCAAAAAGTTAGAGGAAGCGCTATTGAAAATAGCTAGGGATACTTTACAACATGTGCTATACCAAAACGATAAGACAAAAATAAAAGTAGACATTTTATGACATGAGACCTTTATGGTTGGAAGGTATTGCCCCATTTCTATTACACTTCTTCCTTTGAAAATGCCACCCTCTTATAGCTGGTTACAACCCTTGACATAACAGGAAAATTAGCTTAAGCCATCATAGCTAACGCTCGTAATTTCTGGTCTGCGGGCTAGAGTCGCATTTGCTCCGTTGATACACAGCATCTTGTGCAGCAATGGAGCATAGTCACTGATCATAAGAATTTGCAACATAGCTCCACCTCTGCTTAATATTTATCAAAACATTGCTAAGTGGGGGCGGATCTTGATTTGGCAATTATTAGCACCCCACCCATCAGGAGCCAGGTGGAGAGAACAAAAGCGAGGTGTAAAATGCTGGCAACTACATTACATCAAACAATCCTGCAGACATGGGGCAGAGATTAGTTAGACAATAGTGCAATAAGGGCTGTTTTCGGCAGTGAAAGGGTCACAGTTTCAGTAGTGAAAGGCTCACACCTTGGTCAAGCAGCCCCCAGTCATTCTAGGACAGGGGTGGCCAAGCTCGGGCCTTGTGAGCTACCAACATGTCTTCCAGGTCATCTTGTTGGAGCACAGGTGTGTTCATTACTAACTGACACATTCAAAAAAATCTTCAGTTGGTAGTGATTCTCTCACCTCTGACTCTCTGAGGAGACCTGGAAAACATGAACCGTTGGTAGCTCACGAGGCCTGAGCTTGGCCACCCCTGTCCTAGAATGACTGGGGGATGCTTGACCAAGGCGTGAGCCTTT
>WWET01003411.1:85902-98744 GCA_011038615.1 Limnodynastes dumerilii
CCTGTCACTCTCCAGTATATACACATGTCCTCATGTTCTGTTACACCTCTTCCTTTATATAATGTCTTTCCTGTACCTGTCACCCTCCAGTATATACACATGCCCTCGTGTTCTATTACACCTCTTCCTTTATATAATGCCCCCTCCTCTAGCTGGTCACAACCCTTGATATATGTGAAAGCTGCTATCATGTCCCCCCTGTCCCTTCTCTGCTCCAGGCTATACATGTTTAGTTCCTCTAGCCTTTATTGGTATGATTTGTTACAAAGGCCATGGATCATTTTAGTTGCTCTTCTTTGCACAGTCTCTAATGTATTTATGTCTTTCTGGAGATATGGCCTGCTAATCAACCTACTGTTTTACTAACATTTTGAATCTTGATATAACCCACATGCCCTATTTATTTATGCTTGGAAACCGTGTTAAAACATAAATAAAGAATGCCAAAAAAAAAACCTGTGGACATTTTGTCTGTCATCGTTTTATACTTAAATTTAAAAATAGAAAAAGTGCAATGTGCTAGATCTATGCTGCAGCAGATCCCTCCCCAGAGATCCACCAATCGCCAAACGAAACATAAAAATGGGACTAAGGATAAGTGCTACAGAAACTCATGTGGGTGTTGCAAATCAATACATAGAAATCCCTAACTTAAATGTAAGTAACAGCCAATGAATAAAACCAATGAATCCAATTAGCAATAACTGAGAAGTTCAATGCAGCATCTTCCAGTCCCCTCTGGACTTTATACATGTAAAAAGCAAAAATGGAAAAACAAAGACGTGGAAAACACAAAGTTAATATACAAATTTCATAACAACAATCAAAATATTCAATAAGTTAATGAAAATAAATAAAAACGGCTAGTAATACCCCAGAGTAATGTCCAACGCAGAGTGGAGAGCGTGAAGGGCTAGCTGTGGAATTCCCGGGGTAACAAAGCTCCAAGTGTGCCGTCCTCTCAGTCTGATCACCTCCTGCAGCGGATAATGCCGTGGGTTGTTGTCCTCTGACGCATTTCAGGCGCGTTTCGGCCTTTCCCTGTGACACAGGTTGTCACTGAGAAAGGGTGGATTGCACCCGAAATGTGAGGGGTTTCTGTGTTTTGATTACCAACACCCACAGGAGTTTCCGGAGCGTGTATCCTTCGTCCCATTTTAGATTTATTTATATCATTTTGTACCTGTTGTCCTTTTGATTGTGGACAATTTAGTTGTTGAGCTATGCTATAACTCACAATATTGGTGTGACAGGATCCCTGTAGTGCATGAGAGGCCTTCACAAGGACACATTTGTGGATAGCCATTATTGGACATTGATGTCCTGGGTGATTATGACTCTGGACCAGAAGCATTTTCAGAAGTGAGGGGGCCCTTGTGCAGGATTTGTACATGAGATGGGCTTTCCCCCCCTTACCTGAGACTGGACTGTCCTGATTCGCGGACCTCCCTATTCGGCCCGCAAATACGGACAACCCCACCGCATGGAAAGGGGTGGCTCATTTGGCATCTACTTCTTCCCTCCGGAAGATCTTAGAGGGAAGAAATAGATGCCGAATGGGCCCACTTCCCCTGCCAACCCTAGGTGCAGGATGAATGCCACAGGGCCCCTCTGTTCTGAGGGGCCCGTGTGCACTGCACACCCTGCACCCATTATAGATACACCTATGCTCTGGACTCATTTTATGACATTCAGGAATCATCTCAGATGGGCTGGAAGCCTATGTGTAGCCACTCTGCAGCTGCCTGGTCTTGTCCACTATAGGAGCAGGTGTAGAGAGACACAGTACTGCAGCCAGGAGTAAAGGTAAGCAATGTTACATGAAGGGTCTTGGATAATTGATAGTGCCCCTCATGACCCATTCCTGTGTGGATCCAGGTATGTTCGGGGCAGACTGGAAACTTAAAGTGGCCCTAGAAAATAATTAGGAAAAAGGAACATGTGGAGAGGATCCACTATTGGCCGGGCTAACAAAAAAGTAAGTGTATTAGTACAGAATAAAGAACCTTAGTAAGAGCAATGCAAATATATAATGTGGGTGGGATTATGTATGGCCAGTTAGGTACACTCATATACATCATCTACTGACTGGTATTTCACAAGGCAATAAAGGGATTGTCCATACAATGCAGAACACATCCTAGTGACCGCCACCCAATACAGAGTGCATCCTAACCCAATACAGAGTGCATCCTAGTGACCACCACCCAATACAGAGTGCGTCCTAGTGACCACCACCCAATACAGAGTGCATCCTAGTGACCACCACCCAATACAGAGTGCATCCTAGTGACCATCACCCAATACAGAGTGCATCCTAGTGACCACCACTCAATACAGAGTGCATCCTAGTGACCGCCACCCAATAAAGAGAGCATCCTAGTGACCACCACCCAATACAGAGTGCACCCTAATGACCACCACCCAATACAGAGTGCATCCTAGTGACCACCACTCAATACAGAGTGCATCCTAGTGACCGCTACCCAATAAAGAGAGCATCCTAGTGACCACCACCCAATACAGAGTGCATCCTAATGACCACCACCCAATACAGAGAGTATCCTAGTGACCGCCACCCAATAAAGAGAGCATCCTAGTGACCACCACTCAATACAGAGCACATCCTAGAGACCGCCACCCAATACAGAGTGCATCCTAATGACCACCACCCAATAGAGTGCATCCTAGTGACCACCACTCAATACAGAGTGCATCCTAGTGACCATCACCTAATACAGAGTGCATCCTAGTGACCACCACCCAATACAGAGTGCATCCTAGTGACCACCATGCAATACAGAGCGCATCCTAGTGACCACCACCCAATACAGAGTGCATCCTAGTGACCACCACCCAATACAGAGTGCATCCTAGTGACCACCACCCAATACAGAGAGTATCCTAGTGATTGCACCCAATATAGAGGGAATCCTAGTGACCACCACTCAATACAGAGTGTATCCCAGAGACCACCACCAAAAGAGTGCATCCTATTGACTGCCACTCAAAACAGAGTGCATCCTAGTGACCAATACTCAATACAGATAGTATTCAAGTGACCACCACCCAATACAGAGAGCATCCTAGTGACCACCACCCAATACAGAGAGCATCCTAGAGACCACCACCCAATACAAAGAACATCCTAGTGACCGCCACTCAATACAAAGCGCATCCTAGTGACCGCCACCCGATACAGAGCGTATCCTAGTGACCACCACTCAATACAGAGCGCATCCTAGTGAGAAAGAGGAAGGAAGGAGACGCTCACCTTGTGTCTGTAATTGTCATCTTCACTTGTAAGACAGCGGTACGCTTGTAAGACAATCCCCCAACTCATGTCAAGATCCAGAGAGAGACTGCTCCGCGACCCAGGCTCCCCAAACATGGTGTCTCTCTATTAAGAAAATGAACAGCTTTTACCAGTCACCACTTTAGAAACATCTTTGAGAACGGTCACCTGCAGATCATTTGGATTTGTTAGTTGACTTTTACTAATTTATTTGCTTTTTCTTTATTCTTTCCCTCTGTCTTTTTATGCATTTTTAGGTCTGTAATTTATGTTATTTGTTCTTTATTGTATGATAAAACTGTCTCTCTCAGCATTGGACACAGTTGTATCTCCAAAATCCTCTGATTGCAGGATTCTGAAAAAGGTGGGGTTTAAGCAGAAGTGGGTGGTGCCTTGCTGGAAAGTGAGCATGGTTAGACAGATTAGATTTGCTATCGAGGTTGTGTTTTGTACCAATCAGCATCTTAATCTTTAGTCCCACCCCTAAATACCCCAATCCACACTGTGCATTCTGCAATGTAAGCCAGCCAAGCTATGTGTCTGAATATAAAATGTAAATAAATATAAGGGTAATCTCCCAAATATTTGTATGTATGGGTGATATCACAACACATCTAACCCCTGCTCTACCACTCTGATGGATGGAAATCAACTGCCTGTCTTTTATTGGAATGAAGAGAAGGCGGGACTGCTAAACCGTCCAATCAGAGTGACGGGGCGTTATTTCACTAAATCCTCCCACTATACTCTAAAAATCTAAGATTCAGCTACAAACCTAGGAAAATGCCTTGGGGCTCCCCCTAGTGGACAACAGCCCAATTTGTGGGAGCTCCAGTCACCTCACTTTATAATTCCCCACGTAAGGTCAAAATGGCCACTCAGCATTTCTATAGTTTAAAAGAAAATTGTAAAGCGGGATACTAAAATATTTTATGTGCCCAGTTTTTCGGATGATGTGATAGAACCTATAGCATATAGCATAGGGCCAGCCTTAGAGCATCATTAAGTCTATCTTTTGCTATTATCCCCATCAGGCCATCCACTGAATGTGGTACTATCACGTTATTGCTATTTTCCTCCAATATGTTTTTGTTTGGAAGGTGTAATTGTGCATGTGTTTGTATTACCCTATATATTGATTACAGCGACCACCATTTTGTGTAACTCTGTTTGGAAGCATGTCTGGGACCACAGCTGACAGGGGGTGTTTTTCTACAGGAGATATTTTGGAGGCCTTAAGAGGTGCCTTTACATGTGTTTAGCTCTCAGTTTAAAAACATATATCAGGGTTTCTGACTCCATTTCACCCGATATCTCGGGAGAGCCTTCAAAGCTCCCACAAGTCCCGACCCCGTCACTATCTATTGTGATCCCTAGCGTTACCATGGATGGGCGGGACTTGATGATGTCATCAAGCCCCGTCCATCCCGTTACACTAGAGATTACTGGAGAGATTGATGGGGTGAGGCTTAATGACGCAATTGGCATAAATTGCATCATTAAGCCCCAACCCCTGCAGAAATCTATGGCTTGCTTCCCTCCGGGTTCTCTTTCTTCCCTCTGGGTAATCTCGAAGGGAAGAAAAAATAAGATGCCTGTGTAGGGGGCATGGCTTAATGTTGTGATTTATGCAAAAATAACGCCATTAAGTCCCACCCTATACCTAGTAACACTATGGATTGCTGCAAAGAGAGTGGTACGTACAGGATAACGGGAGAACTTCTTCAGTCAGACTCTCCCCTACATTGTAGGTCTTCAAGCGTTCACTCAAAAAGCACCTGTTCAGGCTAGCCTACCCCTCCTCCACTTAACATCCACACTGCATCCTTCATCTATCCCTTCTCTTCCTTCCCACTCTCCTCAGCTCACACCAGCACCCAGGTGGAAAAGTTCTTATAATTGTCATCCCCTATCCTCCCTTTCGCCCTGGCAGCAGCCAAGGCCTCCTTCCCTGTTTGAGTATTTTCAAACATGTCAACGTAGTTACCGGGCTTTATGCGTTCCCTCACCGACTCACGCACATCCCACTTTACAGCAGTGTTATCATATAAAACGGGGGGAGGGCCCGCACGCTTATGGGGAGTCTTTGCACTCTGCTTGCATAGACCGGCCCTTGCCTTGCTGTGCCTGCAAGCTTTTCTTCAATAATTTCATAACTTTTGCAGGGGGAATTTGGGACGCGGACAAATCAACGCTAGAACTAACGCTGCCTTGATTCGATTCCTCTCCATCGGAATGAATAGAAACATTGGGCTGGATCCAGACCTTGTTAAGTGCATGAACTTAGTTACACCTGGGCTAAACCATGTTGATTTCAGGGGAGTCATATTTCATCTGCTGCAAACAGTATTAGAGTTGAGAGGTGATGTTTCCTATCCCAAGTCTAAATAACAGTGTGATAGTAACGCTGGTCAGTATCTGTGTGCAGTAAGCAATTTAAAGATATATCCCTGCATGCAAAGTATACAGCTAACTTGACTCCCCCTGAATTCAACATGGTTTAGCCCAGGTGTAACTAAGTTAATGCAGTTAACAAGGTCTGGATCCAGCCCAATTTGTATTTAATATATACTATGCTGTCCATCCCTATCCTGTATGTCTGTACTGTATTTTGTTGTATTTTGTACGGCGCTGCGGACACCTTGTGGCGCCTTATAAATAAACGATAATAATAAATATAATAATAACTTCCCAAATTTCAGTAATCTCCCGCATATTGCAGGTGAGGTAGCAACCCTGATATTAACCTATAAATTGATTTGAGCAACCACTATTTTGTGTAACGCAGTTGTGAGACTATGTGGGACAGCTGAAGAAGGGTTGGGAATCAGTGGTAAACATTGCAGCCTCACACCCATTGGGATAATGTGTTTCATCATGACCAGGGCCCAATCTATGAGGAGGTTGTAAGTTTTTTGGATGTTTATGTGCATCAAACATGATGATTGGTTCAGGGGTTGAAGAGGAATTGTAAAAATGGTGATATTGAAGATGCAGAAAAGCTTTCCCATGAACTCAGTGGGAGAAGTGATGGTATGGCATTCCCCCGTATACCGCCTCACTTCCAGCCTAAGCCTGGCTTAGTTATGGAAAAACAATGAATACATTAATAAACCCCACATAGTGCAATGGCTACGATTCTCTGCGATGCATAAAAAATAACTGTAATAATGGTCGGGATTCACAGTTACGTAGTTTTCGTCTTACGTACTGTACGTTGTCTTAAGAATTTAGCTACTACGCATGCGTGTTCCTAATTCGACAAGCTACCTGTTCTCGTTAAGGGTAGGCTACAGAGAAGGGAGGGATAAGGTTAGGCTGTGGGATGTGGTTAGGGTTAAGAGAGGGTTAAAGTAAGGCCACAGGATATTTAGGGTTAGGGGAGGGTTAAGGTTAGGCTGCGGGACAGGGATGCTTAAGGCTAGGGGAGGGTTAAGGTTAGGCTGCAGGACGGGGATGGCTAAGGTTAGGCTGCAGGATGGAAATTGTTAAGGTTAGGCTGCAGGACAAGGATGGTTAGGGTTACGGGAGGGTAAAAGTTAGGCTGCGGGACAGTTATGGTTAGGGGAGGGTTAAGGTTAGGCTGCAGGACAGGGATGGTTACTGGTTAGGCTGCAGGACGGGGATGGTTAAGGTTAGGATGCAGGACAGGGATGGTTAGGGTTAGGGGAGGGTTAAGATTAGGCTGCAGGACAAGGATGGTTAGGGGAGGGTTAAAGTTAGGCTGCGGGACGGGGATGGTTAGGGTTAGGGGATGGTTAGGGTATAGTTAAGTTTAGGCTGCAAGACGGGGATGGTTAGGGTTAGGGGAGGGTTAAGGTTAGGCTGCAGGACTAGGATGGTTAGGGGAGGGTTAAAGTTAGGCTGCGGGATGGGGATGGTTAAGGTATAGTTAAGGTTAGGCTGCAGTACAGGAATGGTTAGGGTATAGTTAAGGTTAGGCTGCAGTATGGGGATGGTTAGGGTATAGTTAACGTTAGGCTGCGGAACGGGGATGGTTAGGGTTAGGGGATGGTTAGGGTATAGTTAAGGTTAGGCCGCGGGATGGGGATGGGTAGGGTATAGTTAAGGTTAGGCTGCAGTACAGGGATGGTTAGGGTTAGGGGATGGTTAGGGTATAGTTAAGGTTAGGCTGCGGGCCGGGGATGGGTAGGGTATAGTTAAGGTTAGGCTGTGGGACGGGGATGGGTAGGGTATAGTTAAGGTTAGGCTGCGGGACGGGGATGGATAGGGTTAGGGTATAGTTAAGGTTAGGCTGCAGTACGGGTATGGTTAGGGTTAGGAGATGGTTAGGTTATAGTTAAGGTTAGGCTGCGGGATGGGTAGGGTATAGTTAAGGTTAGGCTGTGGGACGGGGGAGGTAGGGTATAGTTAAGGTTAGGCTGCGGGACAGGGAGGGGTAGGGTATAGTTAAGGTTAGGCTGCGGGACGGGGATTGGTAGGGTATAGTTAAGGTTAGGCTGCGGGACGGGGATGGGTAGGGTATTGTTGAGGTTAGGCTGCGTGATGGGGATGGGTAGGGTATAGTTAAGGTTAGGCTGCGGGACGGGGAGGGGTAGGGTATAGTTAAGGTTAGGCTGCGGGACGGGGATGGGTAGGGTATAGTTAAGGTTTAGCTGCGGGACGGGGATGGTTAGGGTTAGGGGAATGGTTAAGGTTAGGCTGCAGTACGGGAATGGTTAGGATTAGGATGAAGAAAGTCACAGGAATGACGCTATCTTACCGGAACCTGCCACAAACTGGTGATGGGCAACACTTCAATGCCATAAAGTGATCTGTCAAAATACAGATCATCAGAACATCGAACTACAATCCTGCCAACATATCATTCACCTCAAATCTTTTATACAGACATCAGGGGCTTATTCTCACACTGCGCAGACATGAAATAAATGTAGGCGTTCCACAGGCGGCAGATTTACATGACAGTAAAATGAAGTAAAATACAGTTGTGTCAGTTTTAGGAATATGTGCCGCAAAATTTGCACAAGAAACAATCAAGGCACCATCCACCCATCACTGCTCCAAACCCCAACTCAGAAAGACACGCCGGAATCACAAATCACAATGAGACCTCGCAGAGTCTCCCCCTTCCTACACCCCACAGAGCTGCTAATCCTACGGGAAATTTAGAGGATGAGGCCCGTTACCTTTGATCCCCGCTTCTTCGTGCTTCACTTGTCTATCTTTTCCTCCCACTATCCCATCGCTCCGCTTTCCTCCCCTCACATCCTGCCGCCCCCCGTCTGATTTTTGCAGACTCAGAAGAGGGTGGTGTAGTAGAGAGGACTGTCACTTCCTATGACCCCTCTCTGAGGCTTTCCCAGACCACATAAACAATGGCTGTTTTCAACAGGAGAGACCTTTATTACTGGGGAAAGATTGTCACAAACTACAGCACTGAAACCAGACATATGTGGATAATACAATCCCACTGATGTCCTGATTCAAGCTATATATACGTTACAGGGGTAATAAGACACTCAGGAGCTGGGTTACTGTAATAAGATGTTACAGGGTAATAATACACTCAGGAGCTGGGTTACTGTAATACGATGTTACAGGGGTAATAAGACACTCAGGAGTTGGGTTACTGTAATAAAATGTTACAGGGGTAATAAGACACTCAGGAGCTGGGTTACTGTAGTATGATGTTACAGGGTAATAATACACTCAGTAGCTGGGTTACTGTAATAAGATGTTACCGGGTAATAATACACTCAGGAGCTGGGTTACTGTAATAAGATGTTACAGGGGTAATAAAACACTCAGGAGTTGGGTTACTGTAATAAGATGTTACAGGGTAATAATACACTCAGGAGCTGGGTTACTGTAATAAGATATTACAGGGGGTAATAATACACTCAGGAGCTGGGTTAATGTAATATAACTTTTTGAGATATGTGTTATGATTCCTTCATACTACATGGTCGACCTTACTGAATAATTTGTTGGGACAGACCAGTTCTTGCCCTAAATTCCTTCGCCCCTTATATATTTTAGGCCTTTTGGTAGTTACTCTGATGAACATTACGATCCTGTAATTGGCTATTTGATCCTTAGTTTTATTTTGAATGATTCATGCCCCTACGCCATTGGAGATTACTGTCTAAATTCTCTAGCACACAGGAAACGAACTCAAGACCTGGGTACCATGAGGCAGAAGTGCTAACCACTTGAACCAGTTATTTAATTACAGAAATAGTTTTTTTTGAAACACGGGCTACATTCCTCATTTTACACACTGTCTAATATATTTTGAGTTAGACAGAAAGCCGCACTAATTCTTATAAACTGATATATCGCCGCAGAATTGTGGATACCCGAATCTAAGCATTCCCCGATGACCCTTGACAAAGCCTTCACTCCAGGGCGAAACGCGCGTCGGTTGTCACGCCTGACAGCTGGCTCCATCATTGCGTATCCTGTGGAAGTATCCAGTGAGCCTACGAAGCTGCCAGGCATTGTTGTTCTGTTTTTGCCGCATGTGGATCACCGCTTGTGAGTAGATAGAGCAGGGCTACTTACAGGCACGGAAGTGTGAAATATGCCCTTGCAGGCATTAGTTGTTGATGGCTAGGAGGTCAGAGGTCTCCTGGGGTTCATCTACCATGGGTGCAGAGAGTGCAGCTGCTATAGAATCCAGAGATGAGGGGGTAAAAGTGAAAGTGTCCCAACTGGCTAAGACCCCTTCTCTGGTCCGAAAAGAACAGTGCAAGTCTTCTAATGCATATAGGCAGTGCTGAACAGGGGCCTCGGTTACAGTGGGTGGCTGGAGCAGCATCAAAATTTGTTATGGACCTCCAGGAGCTCCGCAGAGTGGTGTAGACCTATGGGCTTCTCTATGATCTCCTTCTCACTTGTCCACTCTTATGGCATGTCCAGGGGACTCCTGAAATCCGGTCTCACAATCACTCAACACTCCTACATTTGATCCAGTCATAACAAAAAATAAAACCTTGGTTACAATGACCCACCCAGGGTACCAAGTGTAATGATATTTCTAGGAGGCTGCTCCCAGGAAGAGGTGTAATAGAACACGAGGGCATGAATATAAACTGGCGGGTGGTAGATTCAGAGGAAATATGCGGAAAAATGACTTCACTGAAAGGGTGATAGATAAGTGGAATATCCTCCCATCTGAGGTGGTTGAGGTAACACAGTAGAACTTTGTAAACACGATTGGGATAAATATAAGGGTATCCTAAATCTTAAACTGAATTAAGAGTAAATAGTGTCTAGGGTCAGTATAGTTTTAAATAAACAACTGGTCAGACTGGATGGGCCATGTGGCTCTTATCTGCCGTCACTTTCTATATGTACGCTGAGGAAATTGCTATGGCCATTAATGCACACGATGGGATTACAGTTTTATCAGAGAAAATAGTATTTATTAGCAAAAGAGAAAAGGTCACATGTCAGCATCACTCCCCCCGGTGGACAACGTCAGAGAGAGCTGTTCCCACAACACTTCTGATCCTGCCAGCATCATGAAATGTCAGAGTTTGATCCTGCTGCCCCTTGCCATGTCTGTGCCACTTGCTGTGATGTGAGGGGCCAGGGGAGGTGTGTAAAGACGGGAACGGGAGAGGTGGGGGCAGACAGTGGATGGAACAAAGCCAAGCGGGGAGTGGGGTGGGGTGTGGGGAGTGGCAGAAGCCTGAGAGAGTTGGTAGCAATCTCCTATGGATCTTTTAATGTAGAAGGGCAAAAATGTTTTAAGGAATCCCTGGGGCTTTTAATGCTTAAGGAAACAAGATCAGTGAAGCAGGACAGATTGTTCTATCTATGAGAATAGATCTATACACAAGACAGGACTGTCAGCTTAGTGGAGTGTAGATCTACACAGCAGGACAGGTAGAGGAGTGTAGATCTATAAGCAGGACAGGTAGAGGAGTGTAGAGCTACAGCGCAGGACAGGTAGATGAGTGTAGATCTACACAGCAAGAAAGTTACACAGGAGGACAGGGAGATCAATGAGTGTAGATCGACACAACGAAAAAGTTAGATGTGTGTAGATCTACACAGCAGGACAGGTAAAGGAGTGTAGAGCTACAGAGCAGAACAGGTAGATGAGTGTAGATCTACACAGCAAGAAAGTTACACAGAAGGACAGGTAGAATAGTGTAGCTCTATAAGCAGGACAGATAAAGGAGTGTAGCTCTACACAGCAGGACAGGTAAAGGAGTGTAGCTCTACACAGCAGGACAGGAGGAGTGTAGAGCTACAGAGCAGGACAGGTAGATGAGTGTAGAGCTACACAGCAAGAAAGTTACACAGAAGGACAGGTAGATCAATGAGTGTAGATCGGCACAACGAGAAAGTTAGATGTGTGTAGATCTATAAGCCGGGCAGGTAGATGCGTGAAGACCTACACAGCAGGACAAGTAGATGAGTGAAGATCTACGAAGCAGGACACGTAGATGAGTATATATCTACACAACAGGACAGGTAGATGAGCGTAAATCTACACAGAAGGACAAATAGATGAGTATAGATCTACGAAGCAGGACAAGTAGTTGAGTGGAGAACTATAAAGTAGGGTAAATAGATGAGTGTAGATCTACACAGAAGGACAAGTAGACAAGTGTAGATCTATGAAGCAGGACAAGTAGTTGAGTGTAGATCTACGAAGCAGGACAAGTAGTTGAGTGTAGATCTACAATGCAGGGTAAATAGATGAGTGTAGATCTATGAAGCAGGACAAGTATATGAGTGTAGATCTACAATGCAGGGCAAATAGAGGAGTGTACATCTATGAAGCAGTTAAAGTAGAGTGTAAGGGTGTGAATAGGTTCAGAGGTAAGTGAATGTAACATCAAAGTGCATCAATGTCACCTGGTTGCTGACCATACAGTGCAGGATAATATAACAAACAGCAGGTTGGTCAATATATCTGAGCACAACAGTGTAGCTCTAACAGGACAAATAGCTGAGAAAACAGGACAGGCCTGCCATGCGCCTCTACCAGGGAGCGTCACTGCTTCCCCTTCCTCTTCTTAGGACGGGATTTTCTCTTAGTCTTAGACTCTATGATTTGCTGAGACTGTCTCTTTAGAGTGGCTCGTGTCACCACGTCACCTTCATCCTCGCCACTGTCTTCGTCATCTGTTGAGAGGGAGACAAATGTGAAATGATAAGTGTCGCTCTTCCCTGTGTGTAGGGCTGCCACCAGAAATTGTGGGGCCCAGGACCTGGCACTCCACCCCTATGTTATGTCACTTATAAGTGGGTGCCGAGGATCTACAGTAACGATTCACAGCAGGCCGATGCACAGGAAAGTCCTCCCTGGTACAGCTCTCCGAGCAGGTATGTATCGGTGGTAGGAGACTGGTGACAGTGATGCATCTGTTTCTTACCACTAGTACCTGGTGCTGGAGAGTTGAGGTGAGTATCGGCAGGTCCCTCTCTCTTTCTGGACTAACAGCCCGGACTCACCAATGAAAGCAGGGAGGATTGCCCTCCCCCTGCAGAGGATTGGCTGCCGCTTATATTTAACAGCCAATAAGGCCTGGAGGTTATATTGTTATCCACTACAATTCCAGCT
>WWET01003411.1:114178-151751 GCA_011038615.1 Limnodynastes dumerilii
ATATATATATATCACATTCATAGCATTGCTTCTCTATTGTGCTGCTTCTCTAATCAGTGAATGAAATAAGGTGCTGTAGGGGCTACCTGATGCATTTACCCCTCTGCCCTCTGCCTGTCAGTGCCTCTATCTTCTCTTCTTCTCTCTTATGCTGGGTACGCACTACACTTGTTTTACCCAATAATTAGTCCAATTAAATATTAAATCACTGATTCACACAATATCGTGGAAGTGTGTACGCATTAACAATATCGTGATCGGTAATGACGTTGTTTTAAATGATTTTATGGACCGCTTAATTTGCCCGAAGAACGATGTGAAAAAATAAAACAAAAAAATCGGATCGAGAAACGGCTTCAGCCTCCGCCATGATTCATCTCTGTGGCAGGAACAGAGCTTTCTCATTGTGTACTATGTACTCTGGGACTGTCCTGCTTTGTTTTCACAATGGGGCTGAGTTTGTACTCCAGAATCTGGTTTGCCCCCTCTTTTAGCTGTCCCATACCATGCCCTGGCACCTGCGTTACCCCTCTTTGAGCTGTGTGGGTTTTTTTTCTTTCCCTGGCACCTGATTTTTCTCTTTGTGCTGTGTCCTGGTGCTTTCTGGTGAGCAGTACCCCCAACACCTTCTCTGCCCTTGTTTGTTGTGCCCCCCCTTTCCCCAGTTATTCCTATAGCTGGTCAGTGTTCTTCAACCTCTGGCCTTTAGTGATGCCCAGAGCTGGACAAATCTCAGTAGCCGTGAGGTCATTAGGTCCTGCTTGCCTTGACTTCTTTGACTCCTGAATATGACGTACTTTAGTTCGTACTTTAAACGCTACTTAATGTATAAGGATCCCTCATATGATAAATGTTGTTCCTCCCTCTTTTTTCGCTGACATGTCTTCCTTTTATCACACAGATCGCAGCTTCTATGATGAGTCTAAGCCTTTTACCTGTCTGGATGGGTCCCGGACGATCCCTTTTGATCGCGTTAATGATGATTACTGTGATTGTTCTGATGGTACAGATGAGCCTGGTAAGGTCCCATTGATGGTCAGTTTTGGGATGTTTAAATAAAAGCACTTAGTGAATTTCGGAAGGAGACCGGGACTTTCAGCTTCCATTTAATTTGGTGTTAAAAATTTGTCACTTGTATTCCCTAAAAATGTTATTACGTTTTTTTTTTTCTTTTTGAGTTATGATATAGTGTGCAAACCTTGACGCTTCTTGAAGTACTTTAAAAACTAGATCCAGAATTCAGATTTCCCCACCTTCTGTAACATATTTTTTGTGTGTCCGTTAACCAATCATAACACTTTCTATTCATTCAGATAAACTACCTTTTCTAATAAATGCACAGGATTGAGTTTTCCAGCGGACATTCCTTTTTGGGGTCAGATTTACTAAGCTGCGGTTTTAGAAAAGTGGAGATGTTGTCCATAGCAACCAATCAGATATTAGCTAACCTTCTCTAGAATGTAAAAAGAAAGCGAGTGCTAGACTCTGGTTACTCTATGTAACATCTCCACTTTTCCAATCCCGCAGCTTAGTAAATCTGTCTCTGAGAGAGAAGTAACACCTACACAGTGCTCTGACCATGTCCCAGTCCAGATCTCTGTACTTCCAGGAGTTTCCCGGAACCAAAATCTCAAGATAGACCCTGGCTAGTGGCAGTGATTAAATAACAATAAAAAAAAAATGGGCCCTTTTTACCACAACATATTAAAGTCACCCAACTCTACCTCTAGAACCATAGGCTTCATAGAGTGTTGAGATTTACGGGTCTTTTTGGATGGACTTTCTCCCCCACACAGCTTGCTCTTTAATATGAACTCTTTATAGGAATATTACAGCTGTTTTTTCTTTTCACCAGGCACTGCTGCATGCGCCAATGGAAGGTTCCACTGCACCAACCCTGGGCACAAGCCTCAGTACATACCAGCCTCACGGGTCAACGATGGCATTTGTGGTAAGTGAGACATGGATTGTTCCCCAGTGTGAATGTTAAATAAATTCCACCACAACACCCCTCAATCAATGCTACCCTGTCCTGGGTCTAAACCCTCCTCCTAGGAAGAATACTCTCACAAGCAGACGCTCTCTTTCTGTGTTCTCCTACTATGGCTCATTATTCCTGGACCTGCACACCAGCTGATGTGACCTTGCTCTACATTAAGTGTTCCCAGCATGCACCAACAGTACAGACATAGAGCTTGATGGGATTTGTAGTATCAAAACACCTGTAGTGCCAAAGCTCGTTCATTTCTGGTCAATATTTTCCACGTTCTTTCTAGACCTTTTGTAAAGTGGTTTTTTATTTTAATTTAAAAACAAAATATTTATAAAAACAACAAACCGTTTTAGTGGTGCAGAAAGCATAAACTTGATCCACAGGTCCCAGATACATCAATCGACAGGACCACAGACAAAATCAGATCTTTCCTGCAATACATTCATTAGTAACTGGTTTTTATATCGTGTTTAGTTTGTGTCTTTATTGCTGCCTGTGTTATATCCTGGTAATAAGCCACAGGGAGCCTGGTATCGGTTCTGCCTCTGTTGTTGGGAGCATGCTGGGAGATGTAGTCTTACAACACCTGCAGTCTATGCCTATGGCTCTTATTTATAATGTATGGTGCCATTGACTTTTTGTGGTAAACCTATTCTATCCCCAGATTGCTGTGACACCACCGATGAGTATAACAGCGGAGCACTTTGCCAGAATACATGCAGGTGAGATTTCTACATTTACAATTCTTTACCACAATAACTCTTTCAGGGCTGTGCGTGTTTATCCATGTCTTCTCTTACGTCAGGGAGATGGGCCGCAGGGAGCGAGAGGAGCTTGAAAAGAAGGCGGCAATGGCCCGGGAAGGGATGCTTCTGAAGCAGAAGTATATTGAAGACGCCAGAAAGGGCAGAGAGGAAAAGCAGGTACTGAACTCCATCACCGGTCACATGATGCAATCTTTCTAAGCCCATTGGTCAAGTGCGTCCCATCATTAACTCTTTCCGGCAAATCCAAATCTAGAAACCTGGCTTATTGACAAATAATATATAAATGGCAAGACCATGGTATATACCTTATATACCTTATACCTTATATTAATTGTTCATATATGTGTATATAAAAGGAAAACTGTTTACCATAAGTATTGTGGGCTGGATTCACACTTCTACCAGAGTAAAATATTTGGTGTAATACACAAATACTGGACTGCACTGTTCAGTCAGCCATGCCTTCATAGTAACCAATCGCATGCTCAAGTATCCAAACGTCAAGAGCTCCCTTAATCTTAAATTCCTAGAAGTATGGACATCAGTATGGGTACACAGAGAAATGGAGGCCTATGTGATATAATGAATAAGAGGGTACAGCCATCTTCTTATCATATATGTGAATGTGTGCCATATATATGATTATGTGCAAGTGTGTATATAAATGGAAAAAGTGCTACCAGAACTTGACCATTGTGTTCATACACGGATTAAACACTGTTCTGGTGCTCTGTAACAACCAATTCTTGGCTACCCTCCAACATGACCCATTCCATTAGGTAGAAAATACTCTGCTCCTCACTTTTCAACTGTCAGTTACTATGGTAACCACCTTTGTGAAGAGACAAATAGTTTTTTTTAAATATCAGTTCATTTTAAACCAGATGAGTGACCGTTTTAAGCTCAGGTGCGGAATATAGTGTACTTAATGGAATGGATCATGTTGGAGGGTCTGCAATACCTTAGGGCAGTGTTGACTAACCTGTGGCACTCCAGGTGTTGTGAAACTGAGTCCCAGCACTGCAAAAGCATAGCGGATACCTGACAAAGCATGCTGGGAATTGTGGTTTGGTCTTTAGTGTATTAGTTATACTATAAAGTCTTTGTTTCCTGCGTCATGACGTTACTGATGACTGTGCCTCGCGTCTGCTGCAGGTGCAGTTACAGGAACTGATAGAGAAGAGGCAGAGCGCGCAGTCACAGGTGGACACGCTGCGCACAGCCAAGGAGGAGACCGAGAAGCCGGAGCAGGAAGCCAAGGACGCGCACAAGAAGGAGTGGGAAGGTGAGGCGTATGCCGGCTCTCGCTATGCTCTGTTTCGCTGAGCGGCCATGATAACTTGTCTGGTGTATGTTACAGAGCGCAGGGAAGCGGAGAAAGCTGCAGCAGAAAGGAAGCGATCCTTGGAAGCTTTTACTGAGCTGGACCAGGATTCCGATGGAATGTAATTATAAGAACTCTATTTAGTCTTTTGCGCTTCTGAAGGAACAGATTTTCCCATTTTTTTATTTTTATTTTTTTAACACATAACAGTCCAAAACTTTATTTGTTTAAGCCACGCATGTTACATTGCACTACTGAATTAGCCTCTACCACCACTGATGAGGGGTTAGTCCACTGATCAGTTACCTTTTCCAGTAATCTACCACCCTCCAGGTTATATGCATCTCCTCAGGTTCTAATACACCTAACTTTGAAAAATTCCCCCTCCTGTACCTGGTTACACCTTTTAATATATGTGAAAGCTGCTATCATATCCCCCTCCCCCCTGTCCTTTCTCTGCTCCAAGCTATACGTGTTACTTCCTCTAGTGTGTCTTGGTATGCTGTGTGACACAGGCCATGGACCATTTTAGTGGCTCTTCTTTGCACAGTGGCCTCCAGAACACACTATTCTAGGAGGTCATACCAATGACCTATAAAGTATCTACGGCTCTTTCTGCTACTAATTCCTCTCCCTATACAACCAAGCGTCTGACTTGCCTTTTTCATTGCTTTGTTACATTGCTTGGCTACCTTTTAAGTCTAATTATGACTCCTAGATCCCTTTCCTCCTCAGTAGTCTCCAATTTAGTGCTGTTATGACAATATTCAGTCTTAAGGTTTTTTACCATTATTTTACAAGAAGCCATACAGTGGGTTAAAGTCTGCTTCCCATTCTCTAGGAAAGCCAATTGTTCATAGTAGACTGATAGGCTGCCCCCTCATCAATATAGCACCAACAAACAAAATGGCTGCCTCCCCAGTAAGGAGAAAACTGACACAGCATGACCTGGTTCTAAGCAATCTGTCTTTCCACAGGCTGTCTGCTGCTGACCTGTTCTCTCACCCTGAGCTGGACACAGATGGGGACGGTTTGTTTTCAGAGCAGGAAGCCCAGGTAAATCCAGAGATCGGGATGTGGTCTATCATTTCCTATTTCTCGTCCTGTAGACTGGCTGTTTACAGATGCCCATTATTGGCTAGTATACCAAGATGCAGGCATGTAACTGCGTGTTACATGTCACAAACAGTGTTATTTTTACATACAAGCGAAATGAGTTTAGTATAAACAAAAACCATGATGCAATATAGCTAATTCTCACTATCACTGTATGTTACGGTAGGGCCAGTCCACAGTAGACCTTCCCTTTCTTGTCCATATGGGTTTGGAGATGATGATACCCACTTTGCTTACTTGTTTTTCCAGTGTTCCATACAAGACTTGTCTAGGGTTAGGAACAGATCAGATACCTTTTCATTGGATAGAAAGATTTTGCTAGACGAGATGACACTTCACTGCTGTTTGACATTCTCGCACAACAACAAGCGCATAAAGGATCGTAAAAGCATTCGTTTGTGTTATGTCCACTTGGCAGACGTGGCTCGTGTTCCCTGCCGCAATGGTTTTAGGAGATCTATATTGATGTTACAGTCTGGTGTTTTGTTTTCTCTGGTATTGGCTGCACATTCCATTTGCTATTGTACGCTTAGCACGTAAGCCACCAGTCTGACGCAAACCAAAATCTCAAAGCTGTGACATTTTAAGATGGCCACACACTCACCATAGAATGTGAACGCTAATAGGTCCAGAGGAAATGTGCGGGAATAGACTTTGCTGAAAGGGTTTGTGTGTATAGGGACATCTTATCGGAGATGGCAGGGGCTAATACAGTAAAACTGTTTAACAATGCTTGGATAAATTATAAGGATATTCTGAATCCTAAACTAAATTGAGCGTCAAATAGGGTTTATGGGTTAGTATTGTGTTCATTCCTCAGGGAAGTTTGCCTGACCCCTGTAGCTTTTATCTGCTGCCACTTTCTATGTTTCTATGATATGCGATCTTAATGCACGGTACTGAGGGGACAGTCTTAGTATTTGGGCCACTGTGGCTCTGACATAATGCTGTGATCCCCGGGGACCTCATATTGTGACCACATGCTCCACCCATCCTAATAGGATTGGCCAAGTGACAGTCACGTTAGAGGCACAGCTTGACCGCTCGGATTATGGAGTCGCTGCGTTTTACGAATGTTTTATTGGCGTTACACCAAATGAGTCCCATGGTGCGCTACACAATAATCCGACCCATCCGCTAATAATCGGCTGTTCAGCAGCATTATCCTATAGCGTGTGCCTGACTTTACTGTGTGGCACTAATGCTGTTGGTTGGACACAGTCACCTGTTCAACATGGCTTCATTTACTGTACTGCACCAGAGGTTATGGCTCAGATTACGTTGTAGTAGTGTAAATATTTTCCATAGTGTTCTAATGGTTCGTGGGTTGTCCGCTCTATCCTTTTGCGATGGAAAGATAATTTTATTGTTTATACAAGAAACCTGATTTTCAGCTCTTTGCTCTGTTAAAAAAATGCTAATAAGGCGAATAGGTCCACTAAAACGTTTACATAGAAAGTGACGGCAGATAAAACCCGGATCTGCCCGGTGTTTTTGTTTCCTTTAATCTATACTGACCCTAAACCCTTTTTGACCCTAGATTTAGTTTGATTTAGGATATCCTTTTGTTTATACCAAGCATGTTTAAATTGTTCTACTGTGTTGGCCTCTAGCACCTCAGATGGATATCGGTGATGTAATATCTCTGCACACTTCCTTTGGTTTTGCTACCCTCCAGTTTATACACGTTCTAAGACATCTTTCTTTTAATAATGCCCCCTCCAGTACCTGGTTACCCCCCTTGATATATGTGAAAGCTGATATCCCCCCTCCCTTCTCTGCTCCAGGTTAATGTTTACTTCCTCTAGTCTTTGTGTGTTGTGTGACGCAGGCCATGCACCATTTTAGTTGCTCTTTGCACAGTCTCTAATGTGTTTAGGTCCTTCTGGAGATATGGCCTCCAGCACTGATCACAATACTCCAGATGAAGCCATACCAATGACCTATAAAGTGACATTACTACTTCTCTCTTTCTGCTGCTAATTGCTCTCCCTCCACAACCAAGCATCTGACTGTTTTTTTCTCATTGGTTAAGATCATTTTCTTGTATAGAAGATACAGTATAAAAACAATTTTTACACACTTAGCATCGTTACTAGGTCTATATAATTAAAATAAAATTGGTTAATAGTTAGAATGTAATAAACAAAAAAAACAGAATTACAGACGTGACCAAGCTCACAATGAAACACACAAGTCAAGTGAATAGATAATAGGACAAGCCTTCAAAGCATAAAATGAGACCCTCGTTTTGATTAGCTGAGAAGTATAAAACTTTATTGTAAAGCATTCACTCATTGGCTGATTCTCCCTAAGCTTTGCTGACTGTGAATGGACAAATCTAAGTTACCGTTTCTCTTTATTTTTTCCAGACTCTCTTTGGTGGATCAAGTTCTGTGGATGTCTCCTATTTCCAAGAGTCCGTTTGGCCTCAGATCAGCGTAAAATACAAATCTGAGGCAAGTTACGGGACATGACACTTGATAACTGGCGGGAAATTATATGCAGAAATTAACACTTTGTTCTAAATCTCTGGTTTAGAGCGAGGCCCATTCACTGCCTCAGGTAGAAGAGGGAACAGAGTCCCATCCGGAAACTCCCCATGAAGAAGATGAGGACGATGACGGAGAGGAGGGCGATGAGGATGATGAAGAGGAAGAGTCTGATGACGATCATAGGGTGAGCTTGGAGAACGCCTGTTGCCTTCTAGCTTATGGCAGCCATTTTGTGGTGTTTGAGAAAAACACATCCCCTCATTGTCAAGTGGTGCACCGAGTCCCTCTCCACAACCGAATCCTCTTCCAGCTCCTCACCTACAAATGTCTTTCCAGCTCAACTGCTTCCTATATCTCCAACCTCCTCTCCACTCACACTGTCTCTCACTCACTGTCTTCATACTGCCTACAATGCCGCCTGACCTCCCATCTCATTGCCATGTCTCATTCCTGCATGCAAAGACTTCTCTAAAGCTGCACCTCTTCACTGGAATTCTCTCCACAATCCATCAGATTGTCGCTTAGCTTACAGATCTTTAAATGATCCCTCAAAACTCACTTCTGGGAATCTTATCCACCCTACATCGTCACCACCCCTTTGCTATTCACCTCCCCCCTACACACCCACAACCATCACACTCTCATAATCTCCCCCTTTACCCGACTGTCAGTCAGCCCCCCACCTTCTTGTCCTCCACCTCCTCTGGCCTCTGTCTGTGTCGGTTCATGAGAATCTGAGCTGTATGTAGTTTCTCGATCAGTCTTTCATGGCCTGTATAAGCTTGTCTGTCATTTTATTTATACAGTGTATGTAAGCTGTACTGTGCTGCAAATCTTTGTAGAACCATATAAATACAAATAAGTTTAATAATAATAAAGCCTGTTGATTAAACAAGGGTGGGTCCCAATGAGCTATTTTGTTCCACAAACTCTTTTGGGGAAGCCATTTTGTTGTTCGGAAAAAAATGTTCTTGAAGCCACAAAATTCACTGAGAACTGTGGATGTCACTAGCTCCTAGTGATTTCATTGGTTGGGGTTTCAGGTCTATTACTTATATACCAATATTATACCCTCTAGGAATCGCTGTGATGTTAAGACAAAAGAAAAACTAAAAGAATTATTAAAAACTATTTATTCAATTACATCAATCGATGAGATTGTCATAAGCATTGATATCGGCAAATTATAATAATCTTTCTTTATCATAGGCTCCACCTGTCAAACAGGGAGAAGACTTGGAAATGCCGCCATATGACGATGAAACTCAGAAGCTGATAGATGGTGAGTATCAGATCCTTCATCATCTACATCATACCTGTCCTGACACATCATCCCCCATATCTCCTCCTCCTCTCTCTCACACTCGCAATATATTCTCATTTACAGCTGCTGAGGCAGCGCGGAACCAGTACGAAGAAGCTGAAAAGTCCTTACGGGAAATAGAGGATACAATCAAGTGAGTTGTCACCAAGCTTCCACATGTGATATCTTTTTACAGTAACCCAGCTCCTGAGTATTTTATTACCCGTAACATATTACGGTAACCCAGCTCCTGAGTGTCTTATTACCCTGTAACATCTTATTACAGTAACCCAGCTCCTGAGTGTATTATTACCCCTGTAACATCTTATTACAGTAACCCAGCTCCTGAGTGTATTATTACCCCTGTAACATCTTATTACAGTAACCTAGCTCCTGGTTAATCCTCTTCCTTTTTCTGTTCATCTAGGAGTCTGGAGAAGGAGATCTCGCTGGATTTTGGAGCACATGGAGAGTTTTCCTATCTCTATGGACAGTGTTATGAACTTTCTACCAGCGAGTGAGTACACTGTGATGTGGGGGACTGTAATAGCTGCTGATGTCTGTCTGTCCCGTTTAGCACAGGAATACAATCAGTTCATTAACATAAATGGAGTTGAATGTTTTACGCCAGCTGATGTTGTGCATTCTGCCTCTCTAGATACGTTTATCGCTTGTGTCCGTTCAATCGCGTAACTCAGAAACCAAAGGTTGGGGGATCAGAGACCAACTTGGGGTGAGCATTTTGGTCCCACTGTGGGACTCTTGTAATTAATTACTCTGCCGTTGAACTGAGCAGTTCAAGGTTGTTGATTTATGCTTTAAATCCTAGTGTACATTTTTCTTAATTTGTCTAATCCTCAGGCTATGGTCGTCTTGGGCAGGACCAGAAAACGACAAGTTTAGTATAATGAAATATGATCAGGGGACTACCTGTTGGCAGGGGCCAAACCGCTCCACACAGGTGAGTACAGAGCAGTGCATGTTTGCTGAAGCAATATGATAGGTAGACTGGACAGGAAGTGGTCACATGCACAGAATCTGCCAACCACAGTGTTAGGACACTGACTGTAGCTTCAATATGGCTGCCTCGGCTTTCTCTTGTGATAAGGCTATGTAGCTTTTGCTTCCCATGTGCTTAAATACCTACAAGCTTCCTAAGACTTCATAATGAGGTGAATGTATTGTGGGGGCATGGCTGTATATGCAGGGTGACACAGACCGGAGGGAGCTATGTGACATGGAGTCTGCCCCTCCCACCACAGGGTGACACAGACAGGAGGGAGCTATGTGACATGGAGTCTGTCCCTCCCACCACAGGGTGACACAGACAGGAGGGAGCTATGTGACAGACTCTTGCCTGTTTCTGGCTGGAAGGTCTTAATGTGTTCCTGGTTACCAATCTGGGGCATGCATGCAGTTTGCTCATTTCACCACTTGGTGGCATAGTTCCTCTCGTGTCAGTGTCTGCAGTATGTGCCTGCACTGACTCTTTTTGTTTCTGCAGGTGAAGCTGTTCTGTGGTAAGGAGACTGTTGTCACCTCTACGTCAGAGCCCAGTCGCTGCGAGTACCTCATGGAGTTCTATACTCCAGCCGTCTGTCAGCAGCCCGTTGATGTACCACAAGAGGAGCATGATGAGCTGTGATCCCAGGTGCCATTGTTTTCCTTCTGTCCTCTGTGTAGTAATCACACGTAAATGGCTCCTACTCTAAGAAACTTCCAATCTGACACTGACGTTATGTGGACCGCGGCCTTATTTGTCTTTATCTTAACAGGAGAGCGAATATACTAGTCTTTCACAACAAAAGCCACTCCCACAATGACATGGGCACATCCCTTCCCCCTGAGCCACACCTCTCTACTAATGACACATCGGCATCCCTTCCCCCTGAGCCACACATCTAATGAACCAGCGGCATCCCTTTCCTCTGAGCCACACCTCTCTACTAATGACACAGCGGCATCCCTTCCCCCTGAGCCACACATCTAATGAACCAGCGGCATCCCTTTCCTCTGAGCCACACCTCTCTACTAATGACACAGCGGCATCCCTTCCCCCTGAGCCACACCTCTAATGACACAGCGGCATCCCTTCCCCCTGAGCCACTCCTCTCTACTAATGACACAGCGACATCCCTTCCCCCTGAGCCACACATCTAATGACACCAGCGGCATCCCTTCCCTCTGAGCCACACCTCTCTCCTAATGACACCAGCGGCATCCCTTCCCTCTGAGCCACACCTCTCTCCTAATGACACAGCGGCATCCCTTCCCTCTGAGCCACACCTCTCTCCTAATGACACAGCGGCATCCCTTCCCTCTGAGCCACACCTCTCTCCTAATAACACCAGCGGCATACCTTCCCTCTGAGCCACACCTCTCACCTAATGACACAGCGGCATCCCTCTCCTCTGAGCCACACCTCTCACCTAATGACATCAGCGGCATCCCTCTCCTCTGAGCCACACCTTACTTCTGTTAACTGCAGCGGCATCTCTTACCTTCTGAGCCATCTAACGCATATTCTGTGTCTTGTTTCCAGCAGCTGTAACCACAGAACCTCAAGGGAACAACAAAAGCTGTGACCATGTCGATGTAAACTTCGTTCCCGTCAGTCCACGTCATCCTTTCTTTCCTTCAAACCTCATTCCGGCCCTGTCTCGTCCGTTCCTGGCTTCTGCAGTAAATGTCTGGCAGCAACCAAAAGACACATTCCAGATCTCCCTTCTCACCCCTCTGCACCGTACCCCAGTGCTGCTGCCTCGTCTGGTCCGTGTTGTATGTACAGATGTATGTTGTAGTGATTACGCTCTTCAGAAGAGAAACACAAGAATCACCTTTTGTCCAATGAAATTAAAAGACCACTAAACCCCACAAGTTGTTTTGTACGCTGCTCTTTATGTAGTAGTTTAGTGTCTTTGTGGTGTCACTAGCTATGTAATGGGTCCTCTCAGGAAATCGCTGCCCCCTTTGTGTCTGTGCCTGAGTTAACATTTTGTACCCTCTTCGCAATGCAGAAACTTGTCTCTTATCTGGCTCTCTGCTCCCTGCTCCAGGGCTGAGCGCAGCAGTTATCAAGCAACGGTGGAGGTCACCTTTGTAAATCCCTTTAATGAAGCCCTCGTCTGGAGCTATGCAGGTACTGCAGATGATTGTGACCTACCTGGCAGTAATCCGCCCCAGGGTCTGTCTGGTTTTACAGGTGACCTTCTGCGGTGTCATTGTGTTCTCTGTGATAGGTCTCTAGCAGCATACTTTATATACTGGCTACTGATTGGTCTAGGTAGTGTTCTGAGTAACCTATGAATAGCCAATGCTAAGAAGGAAGCCCCTCCTGATCAGGGCATAAAACTAATAATGTCACACAATGGACACCATGTGGATTAATGTTTGTGTGTGGGTCATGTCACCGGTTTCACAATCCTCTGAGTAAAGATGGGTGCACGCTGCCAATTCCCGTCCAGCCCGACTTCTGACCTGTTGGCCTGTAATTGGATAAGTGTGTACGCTCACATGACCTTTCGTTACATCACATCCTGGAAGCCTGGTGAGGTCCAATCATTTCTAAACCTGCTTAAAAATCATGGGACCTGACAACCAATCACACGACCAATTTACAAGTGTGTAAATACCCGTGACTGCTTACGCAATTCCTGTCCAGTTCTGATGTCATGCAGCGCCATCATTGTGTGTGAGGGACAGTTGTGTGCCACAGGTTCCACAAGATCCTTTCAGCAGATTTTGTTCAGAGGTCTGTGACCAGCTAGAGGAGGGGGCATTTTTCGAAGGAAAAGGTGTAATAGAACACGAGGGCATGAATATAAACTGGAGGGTGGGAGATTCAGAGGAAATGTGCGGAAAAATGACTTCACTGAAAGGGTGATAGATAAGTGGAATATTCTCCCCCCATCTGAGGTGGTAGAGGTAACACAGTAGAACAATTTAAACATGCTTGGGATAAATATAAGGATATCCTAAATTGTAAACCAAATTGAGGGTAAATAGGGTCTAGGGTCAGTATAGTTTTCAATAAACAAATGGGCAGACTAGATGGGCCCTGTGACGTGTGTGTGTGTGTCGTGTGAGTGTGTTCTGGGACCTCGGTCTGTGTAAACGATCTGGTTGGGAGTTGTATTGGACAAGTGTGTATGAATATTGTCCACAATGGTGGTCTTCGCTGTCTTGCTAAAACATACTTATAATTCATAACTGAAATATACTGGAAAATCATAGATAAGCTCTACAAGCGTAATGGATCGGCTAAATACCATCTGACCATTGTCGCCTGCCTGCCCTGAACAATCAGGTATAGCTGGTTACAGTTCAGAGGTTGATGGGTCTTGTAGTTTCACATATGAGGAGAGTCAGAGGTGTTGTATACATGTCTGCCTACATAGATATGTGCAACACCTTTCACAACTGCTAATAAATCAACCAACCTGTGACCGCTCTCCAGGTGTTGTGCATACACGGATGCTGTGACTACATGGCTATAGCAGATGCTGCAGAGACACCTGTTGACCAGGTCTGCAATGGAATTTATTTTTTTTTTTTTTCCCTTCCTCTAAAGCTTTATTTTGTGTCCATGTCAGTTGCAATGGAATTAGATTTGAAGCCTGAGCGTTCTCAAAGCATTAGTACAACACACACTGGACATCCCCAAAAATGAGATGTGTTATAAAAGTTACAAAGTCATTTTTGCGCTGTTCGTATGCTCATGATTATTAAAACACCTAATGCAGGCCTGAACAACCTGTGGCTCTCCAGTCGTCGTGAAACTATGCATTCCGGCATGCCTTTACTGTATAGGTCTAGCTTATACATGAGAAAAGCATTCTGGGGTTTGTAGTTTCACAACACCTGGAGTGCCACAGGTTGGCCGGGCCTGACCTAATGTTCCGAGTGATTGGCCTGCCTTACACATGTGACCACCCTGCGGAGATGCAGAGAGAGATCTACAGGAATATTCTAGACTAGGCCTGTCCAACCTGTGGCCCAGCAGGTGTGGTGACACTACGCCTCCCAGCATGCTTTACTGATACCTGACAAAGCATGCTGGGAGTCATAGTTTCACAACACCTGTTGGGCCAAAGGTTAGTTCTAAACAATTCTATCTGGCAATGGTAACCTACCACCATGCCACTGAGAGTAATAAAGTTATATTATAGGTATATAATAAGTTAAAGTTCTATTTATGAAAATAGAATTAGAGCTGAAAGGTGATGTTTATTAGGTCAACATATAAGTTATCCATTGTTCGTTCCTTGCGCAAAAGCATGACTGACAGGACCCTGTAGCCAATCAAGGCAGAGACTGGTGGAAGGCCCGGGCAGCCAATCAACTGCAAGGAACTTCTGTCAATCCCAGCATCCCTTCCTTCCTCAGCCAAGATTATCAGTCCCAGCAAGTGCAGTGTGTGACGCCAATATCAGGACCTTTACATGGGGGAAGATCATTCCAATGATCAGAACCTCCTCCTGGGAGTGGTACTCTAATGTGTGGCCAGCTTTACTCTCACGCTCCGGATTAGCCCCTATATACCCATCTCTGAACCTTCTTTCTTAAAGTAATTAAATAAATAGCAACAGAATATTCCCACTGGCTGTAAGGTTTAGTCACTGGTGTGTTTATAAAATCAGGACTGCTATCTGACGTCACTGATTCCTCAACCCTATAAAGAACACCAAACACCCCCAACACACACATCAACCACACACTTATTATCAACCTTGAGCTTGGTGCTCGGGCAATAACATAACCTGTAGTGTAGAAATGATTGTCTGCTCGACAAATCTAGGAGGCAGAATATAGCAAAAGAGGAAAAGAGCACACTCAGGCCCTGATGGTGTTTCTTGGCACTGTGGATGCCCAGAACTAATGTGCCTGCGATTACAGACGTTCGTACCTGAATGCAAAGCATTGCTGCAAGTGTTTGCGTTTGGAGGGTTGTTTTATAGGAGTAAGGACTCTGAACCCGATTCAGACCTGGGCACAGTCGTAAGTTTGTTGTTTGGCTGTACTGCATTCCTCCCAACATTTCCAATCCAGCATACGGGACAAATAAGCATGTCTCGATCCTGTCCAAACCCCACCCTTTCTTGTCCGAACCCCACCTCTTGTCCCATAAACACACCCATTTTCTCATAAACTCCACCCCTTTTCTTGTCCAAACCCCACCTCTTGTCCCATAAACACACCCATTTTCTCATAAACTCCACCCTTTTCTTATCCAAACTCTACCTCTTCTTTTCATAATCTGCATCCTGTTTCCTGTCCATAAATCAGGACAGTCCCTCTGAAATAGAGAATCCACTTCTACCCCGTGTATGTGTTTAACCATCTACTTATGCCCCCCCTGTATATGCTCAGCCACAGACTTCTGTCCCTGTATCTACCCCCATTTCTCTCCTATCCCTATTTCCCTCTGTAATTATCTTACCTAACCTTCACTTTTGCTGTCCTCCTCATCCTTTTTTCTCCACAGCGCTCTCTCTGGTTGGATGCAGCCGCGTCATCCACATAAACCGTATTGGTTAAACAGTAGGACCCAATATGTTTCCTTAAATGACACGGCTGCATATATTAGATCACGTCATCCAGAGAAACAGATTTGGTCTTTTAGTGTTTGTTTGTTTTTGTTTTTTTACATAAAGTTTTTCTGTTATTTTGAATGTACTGGAATACAGGTAGAACCCCAGACTCCTTGGAATGTTGGCTAGCCTCCCAACTTGCCCAGTCTGCACTGCAGCATAGTGTGATTGATGACACGGTCCATTGTGATTCATTACATTGTAGCTTGGTTCCAATCTTTGAAATGCTGGGGTGTATTGATTCACTGAAAGGGTGATTGATAGGTGGAGAGGATAAATATAGGGAATATATTTGATCTTAAACTAAATTGAGAGTCACATAGGGTCTAGGGTCAGTATAGTTTTAAATAAAAAAAAACTGGGCAGACTGGATGGGCCGAGTGGCTCTTATCTGCCGTCATATTTTATGTGTAAATAGAGAGAACACCAACTAGCACTTGATAGGTTGTAATGTGTTCCGATTGGCTAGCACAGGTTCTTAAGCACCTATGAGCATGTAAAAGTAAAGCAGGACTGGAGCACACAAGGGCTATGCTTCTATATTTTATTTTTTCCGGGAAAACTCTCTGCACATGTGCAGAACCAGAGCAAGAACGAAAACAAGCTCCCCTATGCGCCTATGTCTGCATCCGTGTGGCCTGCGCTAGTGTAAATGATATGTACATGATAAAGTGGCATTTCACTTCCTCCAAAATCTAGCGCATTTGCTCTGCAGATACTCAGGGGGCCTGATTTACTAAACTGCGGAAAAGGAAAAACAGAGATGTTGTCCATAGCAACCAATCAGATTCTAGCTGAGATTCTCTAGTATGAAATAGTAAAGTGTGAGATAGAATCTGATTGGTTGCTATGGATAACATCTATTCTACCTTTGCTGCAGTTTAGTAAATCTGGCCTTGGATCGGTTCCCAGGTGAGCAAAATTCGTTACGTCTTTAATGACCACATCCACACACATACAACCATTCATTCTAAATAATAATAAAAAACATCTTTATTAATAATTATATTTTTATTTCCTTTTTTATGCGTTTTATTACTCAGTGCTCTCAGCTCAATGGATTTCAAACCAGCTTATAAAAAATGCACATTATTATTTTTTTTTCATTTGTGTTTTTTTTTTTTTTTTTAACAATGTTGCAACCCCCCTTTTCTTCGTTCTTTAAATAAATTATCACCTTTTCCTTCTATGCCAATTAAACCCCTTTTCCACATCGGAGAAAGGGCTTTGACAGAAAAAAAAGAAACCTTGTTTGCTTAGGCTCAGAACAAACATAAATATGCACATATTTATACCCACACAAATAAAGAATAAATACTTCGAAATAAGTTAAAAACAACAGTTTAAAAGATCTTGCCAGGTTTTCGGTTTTTTGTGTATTTTTTTTGTCCATTTTTTTTTCTTCTTCTTTACATAAATGTCTTTTTATTCTCTTGACTCTTAATTTTTTATTTTTAATTTGCAAGATATCCTACGACGTTCTACTAAACACAGTCAAAGTAACCACACGGATTCTAGAACACAAAGAACTAACAAAAATTGTGGGGTAGAAGGGTTTGCGCTCACCCTCATCCCAGCTACGTTATTTGTATTAGAAAAGAAACACAAAAAAATATGATTAAATCATAATAAAAACATGTTAAGTAGAGTAAAGTCTGGTGCATTAACCTAAAAAAGCAAAGAAAAGAAAACAATTCATAGAACAGACGCTAACTAAACAACCAAAATTTCTCTACCTATTTTATTTCTTCTACACAATAATTCAATGCCAAGCTAAATTCGTTTGGAGATTATGAATATTTGCTTTTAATTAAGGCTGCTGTCCCACCTTCAGTTTTTGTAATATTCTTCAGTATACAGTTTAAAGAATGCCTTCATTGAGAACAGCCAGATCTAGGCTATTTGGTACAGAAGGAAAAAGGAACCGATTAATTGTTCGAACCAACAATTAAAAGCGCACAGATTTGGTATTTATATGACAAATTCATTTTTAAAAACCAAAACAGGGCTACGTCAAGAAATGTCTTAAAAAATAATCTTGATGTCTATGTTTTCAAAAGTCCTTGAATGAAAAACGAGATGAACTAACGTCATTAGGATTTTTTTTTTGTGTACACAGGGAGGAAGTTGCACGGAATTAAAGAATTATTTACTTTCAGATGAATATTCTTTTACCTTAAAGGTCGACATTTTTGTTTATTTTTTTTATTTTTGCAGATTTTTACAGAGTTAATCTGCTTTCAAAAACATTTTTATTGATTTTTGGAAATGCTTTGCTGAAATATAGAAAAAAACTTGGATTATTTACATTGATTTTTCTCTTTAAATAGATCATCTCACCATGTACAAATCACCAATTAGATTCCATTATTGCACTTGTAGGAAGTCTAAGCCTGAAGGTGTACCACCCACTTTTTTTTTGCAAATAGCCATTCTATCTACTCCCTCCACAGAACCTAATCTTCCTGAGCTTAAAGCTGGGCCATTTCTTAATGTAAGACATATTATACAGTATACTTTTTTTCCCCCACAAAAATTATGATTTTTCAATTTAAAATTTTTTACATTTAATTTATTGTTTTAACCTTGCTATTAAAGAAATAAAAATCATTTTTCTTTCAATAGCAAGTGGATTTGGGATACTTTGTCCCAGAAAAGTGGGTCTCGTTATCATTTCAATGTAGAATTTTTTTGTTCACCCCACACCTGGCACAATATTCAATAATAATATTTAATAAAAAATACACATAGAATTCAGTTCTCCACCAAGAGTAGGGATGTTCAGTTTTCATTACCAAAACAGGGCCCACTGTGTAAAATATATAAAGACAGTCTGAATGACAAGGCTTTAAACAAGTCCCAAAAGTTGGGAATCCTTTTTAACATATAAATATATTGCAGTTAAAATGTTTTAAATGCATCACAGATCAGTATTTTTTCATCAAGAAGTGATAACTTTGGGGACTTACAAAAAAAAAATGGATTATTGCAAGTTTGTATTTCCTTTGCAGTGCTAGAACTTGCCATAAATTCCACTATCTAATGAGTGCTCATCTTTTCTCGCGATACAAAATGAAATGAAAACGAATCAAGTTAAAAATTGTCTGACTAACGTGAAGTCATTACATTTTGCCAACGGTCTGACTCAGACGATGTTACTGGGAAAATGTCAAGATCGGTTTAATGACCCCCCAAGTTATTTTTTATATTTTTTTGTACTGAGGGTGCACTAGAATTCCCTCTGGAAGCGACTGACATGGAAAGGTTCTTTTTTTTTTCAAATTTAAAAAATGAAAGAGGTCTTGTTGGGAACACCCCGTCGTGAATTGAAAGAGCTATTCTGCATGTATATATCTTTAGACGAACTTTTATTATTTGGGACAAGTGCGAAAGGCTTAAAATGCACACCGGATTTTAAATAGAAAAATAGATTTGATTTTGTATTTTTTTTGTGTTTTTTTTTGTATTTTTTTGTTCTTTCTTGTTTCTGTGGCTGTCTGGTTTCTCCGCTCGCTACCCAAGAGGATGGAGGATGTTGAGAGGTGTAAACATGGGGAAGAGAATAGAGGCAGTGAAAGGTAGAATTTCAGTGAAGGGGGGGGGGGGGCAAAATGAAGTGGTTAACGACCAAAGTGAGAGATGCAAGACTTTTACCCACATATGTCAAGCTCTATACCCTCTGTACCAGCCTTAGAGGTGCCAAGCTCAAGTTCCCCTTAGAAGCCATCATTTTGCAATAAGGGTCATTAAGGTTTAGATTTCCCCAGCGCTCAAATTTTCTATTAAATAGTTACTAAAAGCCATGACTCTGATGATGATAATTATTCTATCAAAGCAACATTAAAAGCATAAAGCAATGAGATTCATAGGCAGTATGTGAAGGCTCACTGTCAAAACACAATTATGCACAATTAGTGGAGCTTTCAAATAGACATTAGCTTAGGGTACAGTTACATTCAAAGAAGCAGTATGGGGAGAATGGGTGATTTGGCATGTCCCTCTGAGAGTCTCTCAGAAGACCTCATGGTTGAAATAAGAACATTGAGGAACGTTTAGTGCTATAAAGTGGAGTCTTACTGCGGAGCTGTTGCCTCTGCTTATAGTTTTGGATTAGTTCATGCATCCTTCCCAATATATAAAAGATTCTCTCTTGTACTATTTCTGATATAGGCCATAAAACATGTTTTTTTTCAGTAAATTCAAATGACGCGTTTCGACCTCAGAAATGCAACAAGTTGGTTTCATTGACCAAGATTCATTAACTGCTACATTTTATCAGCAGCATCCAAGGGTGAGATTAAACTAATGTTAAGAGGAAGGGAAGGGACATAAGGAAGACTAAAAGTTGTCTGTAATACTCGTTATGACTCGTTATGCTAAACACTAAGAGAGTCCCAAAGTAACCTATATGGACCTAGGACAGCCTAGTTACCAATCTCTCAAATACCTAAGCAGTTGTGGAAAGTGACAGATTAGGGCCCCAAAGAAAGGAGGTGGAGCCTAATTCTGGGCAAGGCTAGCCTGGGTGGGACCAGGGCTGAGACGTTGCTTACAGTGCAGTGGGAGTGGCTGCCACTTGCCCCTCTCAGGCCCGTACCAGCCACACCCCTTGCACCACTGTGGTTACAACACTGTACCTAAGCACTACAGCATTCCTGTGCTCTTATTGCGCCTATTTGAGGATCAGTTTAGGTATATCATATAATGCTTATGATTTATTTTACTGTTTTATGCTTTTAATGCAGCAACATTTTGCACAAAAAAAAAATAAAAAAAATCAGAGTCTTTGCTTTCAGTCAATTAGTACAATTTAGATGTCCTAAGCCCTGAAGACATTTTTTATTTACTTGTTCTATAAGTCAGTCATAAAGTATGACGATGGTTAGATGATGGCCCTATTGAATCTTTGAGATGGCCAACTTTTTACATTTGAAAACATCTGTAGGTAATTACAGCTTCCAGTCCACCATCGTTCATCAATACCATGTCTCACAATATTGTTATTTGATTTGTGATGTTTTGAGTTACTTATAGTAACTAGGAGCTTGGACACCTCCACATTCCAGCTGCTCATGTATATCACAAAGGCTGCCCGAATACAATAGTCCTGAGTGTAGTTTATCCTAGTTCTATTATTTGTTATCAGTCCTAACCATGCCAGACTGAAACCCAACTGCATCAGTCTTGGTGGTACTTGGGATGCTGTGTTTTTAAACCAACCAATGATAAAGCTTAATCCTGTAATGAAATCTACACGCCATGTTGTCCTGTGTCCAACCTCTAAGATGGTAAATACCTTCTGTTTCATTAGGTTAAGAGACTGTCTATATCTATGCTCTCTCTCTCTCTCTTTCAGGTTCCCAATCTCATACCTCTTCCCAATCACACCTCTCGCACCCTCCGCTCAGTGCCTTCCCTCCCTCTCATGCCTTGTGCTGTTTGCTGGTTTTGAAGGACACTTGGAGGACTCTATCTCCAAGCCGGTATCCGTTCAGGCTAGCAATAGCCATTGCCGCCTCGTCGTAGTTTGTCATGGTGACGAAACCAAATCCTTTGCACTTGTTGGTGGTAAAGTCCCGGATCACTTTGACGTTTGTCACCGCGCCGAACGGGCCGAACAGCTGCCACAGGACGCTCTCGTCGGCCTCTGGGGACAGGTTGTAAACAAATATACACCAGCCGGCGGAGGTAGGACCAGTTAAACTGACTCCAGCGAGGTTAGTAACACTGTCGATGGTGATTGGAGAAAACCTGGGGAGGAAAGAGAGTGGACTACAATGGGTGTAAAGAATAGGTCTGCGGACAGAGAACGGACTACATTAGGTGAAAGGAACAGGTCTGCCTGATTGAGAAGAAGACTGACACATGAGCAGGAAAGACAGACACAAGGAGCGGAAGAACTGGAAAAAAAATTCATGGACGTAGATTTCCGTTGACAACAAAAACAACTTAATTTATATCTTCTTGATGCCATTGACAGTGTAAACGGCCTAGTCTACCCAGTCCTATTGCTGGAGCAGTGCAAAAAAAAAAAGTTGAGATTCTCGAGATGAAATAATTGTCTAGAGAGAGGGCATTTTTAGGGTTGTTCAATAGTTTAGTAATGTGCCATTTTCCCTTAGTTTCCTTTCATTTTAATGGGACGTGTTTCTCACCATGAAGTAGGAACAACAGTCCTGGAGCCAAATTTACTAAGCTCCGGGTTTGGAAAAGTGTAGATGTTGCCCATAGCAACCAATCACATTCTAGCTCTCATTTAACTGTTACATACTAGAGAATGTCAGCTAGAATCTGACTGGTTGCTATGGGCAACATCTCCACTTTTCCAAACCCGCAGCTTAGCAAATCTGACCCCAAGTGTCTCTTCACTTTAGGATAAAAGAGTGGTGTTTGATTTTTGCCTTGGGTGCTTATCGTGCTAGGGGTGAAATGCGTTGATGGTTTTATATAGGGCGAACCCACATCCTGTGAGCTTTTTCGTTGGCTATGAATGCATTGGGTTGCAGAGAGGACAGAAGTTGACCACTACCTGGACATCTTAATGAGATGTAGAGAGGAAGATGGAAGCAGATGATAAAGAAGAATGTTTGTAAAGGATGAAGGTGAAGCAGATGAGGCTTCTGATGATGGAGAAATGGGTGTGCAGTAGTGAATAATGCTGGGTGTATCACATGGCTGTTCCATATCGAAAATGTAAGCATAAAAGTTTCAAAGAAGATATTTATAAAAGGGATCAGGTGGCTGGAATGGACAGAAAGACAGAGAAGAAGAGAGTTGCACAAAGCAAAGAATTAAAAGAATTTGGTGCAAATGACAATTAAGTTCTTGAACCAATCTCCTATCACAGCTTTCACTGGTCTCGCCACACTACATGCTGATCTCTGATTGGATGTAGCACATCATTGCATTTTGCACCATGATAGACAGTAACTGTATAATCCTGCCCTTCTCTGTCACTAGTGTTCTCAGATAGCCTCAGATAACTATTTGTGCTTCCACACATCCAGATAAGAATTAGCTGCTGTTCTAGCTGGTTGTGGACACTGAACGGCACATCATGCTAGCAAAACACAGCAGACGTATAGATTTCCTGTATTCAGTAACGTTTCCACAAGCTGGAACAGCAACAACAGGAAGTGTGACCCTGATGTCAGGTTGCTTGCTTGCTAGCACCATGTTATACATACGTTGTTTTGCTTCATACAACACGAGACACAACACAACACAGCCATAACAAAACAGAAGATTAAGGGCCTGATCCAGACTGGACAGTGAAACCAACCGTATACTGAATTCTTAAGCTGGGTACACACTACATCTTTTTCACCCAACTATCATGCAGATCACATGACAACCAATTGCTTGAATCCATATTGTGTACGTGTACGCTGCAGCCCTCATGCATGGAGATCTCAGAGGGAAGACACAGATTCCAGCATGGGGGTGGGGCTTAATGATGTGATTTATGCAAATTGTGCCCTGAAGCCCCGCCTCCTGTCAATCAATACTACTATTCATAGTGTTATTGCGGATAGGTCAGAGCTTGATGACACAAATTATGTCTTCCAGCCCCACCTAATTCCTAGTAACACTAGGGACCAGATTTACTAATCGGCGGGTTTGGAAAAGTGGATCAGATTCTAGCTGACAGTCTATAGTGTTTAATAGGAAAGTGAGAGCTAGAATCTCATTGGTTGCTATGGGCAACATTTCCACTTTTCCAAACCCGCAGTTTAGTAAATCTGGCCCTAGGAATTGAAGTTTTGCCAGGCAGGGGGCGGGACTTGAGACCGTAATTTGCATAAGCTCAGCGCCTCAAGTCCTTTGCAGGAGATTTTCTGGTTCTCCAGGGATACCAAGAGATATGCCTGAATATTAGGATTCTCCCTGAGTATTTGCGATGTTCCGTCCTTCTCTCAAACAATACTTCCTCTACTTCCCGCACTAGGGACGCATTTGTGGGTTTGCTTGTTTACATTTTTGTTGGAGCAGGGGGTTATGGGAGCAAAAAATCGCAGATGTAACGGTAAATGGTGCGTAGTGCGTACGGAGGTATTCTCAATAAATTGTAAGTACACATCTTTAATGTAGTGAATCATCAGAAAAACATGTAGTGTGTGCCCAGCTTAAAGCAAGTACAGAAGGTTGCAGTCCAAGAACAATACAGCCACATTCCCGGATATGTCTCCTCTCCAGACGATTTATCACGTTCCGGGTATACCGGTTACGTATAATAGAAACACATACCCTCCAACATGACCCATTCCATTAGGTAATTTCTCTGCTCCTCAGTTTCCAAATGTCAGTTACTATGGTAACCACAATTGTTGATGAGGCAAATAGTTTTTCAATATCAGTTAATTTTTTTAAACCAGGTGAGTGACAGTTGGAAGCTCAGGAGCGGATTAAATTGTACCTAATGGAATGGGTCATGTTGGAGGGTCTGGAAACAGTGGTTATGTTTTCTTCGAGCATTTCCTTACTATGTACTAATATAGGACCAGATTCAGAGTTTCAAAATAAGAGGAAAATTTGTGGATATTTACACCTGGGCAAAAACCATGTTTAATTATTTCATTTCAGTAGAGGGAATTTTTTCTGTGTTGCAAACAGTATCAGAGCTGAGCGGTGATGTTTCCTAGACTAAGGGCCAGATTTACTAAGCAGCGGGTTCGAAAAAAGTGGAGATGTTGCCCATAGCAACCAATCAGATTCTAGCTCTCACTTTCTTTTTACTAGAGAATGTCAGCTAAAATCTGATTGGTTGCTATGGGCAACATCTCCATTTAGTCAAACCCGCGGCTTGGTAAATCTGGCTCCAAGTTTAAATAATACTGGCAAAGCTGGTCAGTATCTGTGTGCAATAAGCAAAAGCCAAGTATTCTCTCAGCATGCAAAGAACAACATTACTTTGGTTTCCACTGAAATTCAACATGGTTTTGCCCAGGTGTAAATTTCCACCTGTTTTCCTCTTATTTTCACACGAGGGGCCAGATTCACTAAGCTGCAGGTTTGGAAAAGTGGAGATGTTGCCCATGGCAACCAATCAGATTCTAGCTCTCACTTTTCTATTACATGCTAGAGAATGTCAGCTAGAATCTGATTGGTTGCCAGGGGCAACATCTCCACTTTTCCAAACCCGCAGCTTAGTAAATCTGGCCCTCTGGATCCTCCGTCATGAATTAAATTATCTTTAAAAAATGAAATAATTTTTTTTTATAAAAAAAATGTTTAAGCCAAAACACATGCATACACAGCATTCCCCTCCCTTTAGCGTTGTGTTAGTAAGGTTAAATGCTAATGCTATAGACTTATATAGTCTGTGGAGCGTCAGCGCTCAGATGCATGAGCACACCCTTACTGTACATTGACTACGTCTCCCCTCCCACGAAACGCCCCACTTGTTCCGCAAGGCGATGTAGCGCAGAGATACGGCATACGTTTCAGTCCGAATCAGGCCCTAAATGCTCGGTTAAAGGATGCGGACAATGGGAAAGATTAACACCTTTCCCAAAAATAAAAGAGAACAAAAAGGTCACACATCAGCCATAAAGTAGCAAATAATTAAGATGCCAGCCATGATTCTAAGGAGCTGCAGATTAATGCACGGACGCGGAGATACCAGCTTCATATAAGTAGGCCATACAGCTAACATAAGTGCAGACCCTCCAACATGACCCATTCCATTAGGTACAATTTAATCCGCTCCTGAGCTTTCAACTGTCACTCACCTGGTTTACAATAACTGATATTTAAAAATCTATTTGCCTCTTCAATACAAGTGGTTACCATAGTAACTGACAGTTGAAAACTTAAAAGCAGAGTATGTTGTACCTAATGGAATGGGTCATGTTGGAGGGTATGTAAGTGTCAACTTAAGCCAGCCACACACTATATATGTAACTTGTCACCACGGTGATGAAACGGTCCAGAATCACCCTGACCCAATAATCAGAAATGTGTTATAAACCGTCAGCCACTGGTCGATCCGAGTGGAGGGCGGTGGGGAAATAATCCCGCTTATGGGCAAGTGTGTGGTCACTATACGATATCCCCGGCTAGAGGAGGGTTATGTTAGCTGCAGAGAGCGTCACATAGTGCGTAGCAAGCTTTAGTCTACACCTTGATGGCGACTGATGAGGAACACACAGCACTGGCTATTAGCGTCGTGGTGAAGGGTATCTCATCCCGTTCATTAAGCCACAGCAGGTAGAAACTAAGGATGGTGCGCGGGGTGGGTCTGAGTCTCTTATTTACCTCTTGACTCCATACGCCATGTTTATTAAAGAGTCCAGCCTGCGAGAGAAGGGACAGGAGAGGGAGCGGAGTGTTAGTCAACGCGGAGGAATAGACGGGATAGAGGCCATGCTGCCGCTTCGGATAGACAGGAAGTAAGAGGGGGGTAAAAAAAAATAAGTGTATTTAATAAATGTGCACATACAAATTGCACAAATACTAATTACTGGACACGTGTCAGTGAATTTTACCGTTTACCTAATTTCTCTGTGTTAAAAAGAAGTGAAAGTGATAAAAAAAATCTAAAGTAATAAATTCCATATTCCACAGTAAAAATGAAGACGCACCTATACAGATAGCTATGGATCAGCATATCAGTAAACCGCTCAACTTACTCGAACATCGAGAACATATTGATTACAAAGACAAGATGGCTGGCCCTATCTCATAAACAAGGAACAATGATAAACGATTGGCTGTTTGGGTTGTTGATAGACCAATTGGATGCATTTGACAAACACGGTACTACAGAAATTAATAAACAACACAAGAATATGACTGTTCGGCCAAAAGTAAAGCATTCTGGGAAAAAAAAAACCTAAATGACTGGACCACGCACAAAGATCTGATTGGCCAAAGACCAAACATGTCTAAAGTTTCACAAGACAAAAAAAACTTTAGAATGCTTTGATCAGTCTAATCAGACTGGTGGCTTCTATGCAAAACAATACCCACACAATCTGATTATTCAGAAAATAATCGGTGAGTGATTTTCTTGAATGATAAGATCCACAAAGCGTTGTTTACTACCGAAACCAAGAGTAAGACAGGCAGAAGTGAAGTAAAGGAGAAAAATATAAAGAGGAACATAGATTACGGGAGCTGAATGGGGTCTAAATCCTGACATGGGTGCCATAAGCAGCATGAAATGGACAATTAGCATCTAACATCTTGGGGGGGAAAAAAAGGTTGGCGATCAGGCAAAACACTGGCAAAAGAGCAGACACAAGAAGATTGGGCGACGGGTATGAAATACAGGTGTGGGATGGACGGAATGCTCTTCAGAAAGAAAATATTCTGTATTCCATCGAATGACCTTAATGTTGGTGAAGATGTAGGATGGCAATTATGCATTGTTATTTAATGCATCTTGGACAATACCATGGCATGAAAAGTGATTACTGATTTGGGGATGCTGCCACGTTATACTAAAATGTATCACGAATAAAGGACTTCAATGGAAATTATCTGTCCCATCACCAGGTGGGGTGTGAATTCCTTTGTACAAATATTTTAGACTTACGAAGATTCTTTTGTAACCAGAAACAATGAATGAGAGGGAATTGGACAGGAGAAGGAGCTGGTGACATCACTGAGGAAAACATGCCCTGGTCACCAGTAACGGGTGTTATGTGTATGAGGTATTGTAGGGTGGGTATGGAGGCTCCAGGAAGGTGATGAGAAGAGTCTGAGATGAGGGTAATGTAGGGAGGTTGTTGAGTTTCTTGTGGGGGGTAGCTCACCTGAATCGCTGTGTCTGATGGTGAAGGGGCCCGGTGTACCGGCGGGCTGTGGTCTGGTAGAGGTGAGTGAGGAGAGCCTGTCCTGATTTCTGACTTGGGTTGTTGGCAAATTTCACTGTGATTGGCTCAGTGGCACCAAGTGGTTTTTGCCCATTTAATCCTTTGATTGCTTCTTCGGCCTCTATTCTCTTATCAAATCGGATGAAGCCAACGCCACGAGAGACACCTGGAAGCATAATAATTATAATTACAATCACCACTATAGTCACAACTGAAAGAATGAGTTCACCTTTGAAGTGGAAGAGCTTTGGGTTTGGTTTGATACATTCTGTGGTGGGATGTATCTAACTAGTACCTTCTTGATGTACATGGTAGTCCCCTAATTGTCCTCTGACCAGTGCAAGTTAGGACGGTCAGATAAAGGCCTGTTGTATACATACACCTCATAAGACGTAAGAGAGAAAGGATTACGTTAGATAAATAACCTGCAGGTTTGGCTTTAGAGTTATATAAGAGGTAGCCCGTGACTTAGGCCACCTCTTAGGGCACTACAACAGTGCCAGATTAAGAGGGCCCCACTTCTTTCAGACCATGGCACCCTCACACACTTCTGCATTACAGCCATAAAGGAAACTGGGTATCACATGCATCTGTCATACCTGGGAAATGTAGTATTTTGATTGGTAGATAATGCTGATTATCTACCAATCAGAATGCTAGGAAATCTAACACAGATTGGTGGATGGCTTGGAGCTTTTCACCAATCAGTGTAAAGGAGAGAGAGGTAGAGAAAATAGGGTCCAGGGTCAGCATAGTTTTAAATAAACTGGGCCATGTAACTCTTAACTGCCATCACTTTCTATATTCTGTGTAGCAACGGCAAGGGATTACAGATCCAGGGGGGGAGAGGCGGTAATTTGGAATCTGATTTTTAGGTGCAATTTGGGGTCTGGTCTGTGGATTGACCTTTAATTAGGGGTTCTTATTTTAAAAGCTGCAAGTTCAGATTTTTTATAAGCATGGAATGAGTGTTTCTGGGTAGTTACTAGTCAGGTCTAGTCATGGGGTCTAGTTTTGTATAGGGGTGGGTCTGGTTTGTTCATGGGGCCCTGTATCATTTTTCTCCTAGGCCTAGGAAGAACCTGGAGGGAAGGCTTAGATTTCTACAAGGGGGTGTGGCTTAATGATAAGATTTATGCAAATTGTGTCATTAAGCCCTGCCCCCTGTCAATCACTCCTGCAATCTCTAGTGTTCCAGGGGATGGGTGGAGCTTAATGACATCATCAATTCCCACCCATCTCTAGTAACTCTAGGGATTACAATAGATATTGATTTGCCGTCTCTACCGGGAGAACTGCCTAAATTTCGTGAGTCTCCTGGATATTCCAGGAGAGTTAGCAACCCTGTCCTAGGCTCCTGCAAAAGCTAGGACAGTCTCTACATGACAGACCACGGTTGTATAAAGAATGGGGTGAGAAGTACACAGTACAGCAGCCAAGCATTGGCTCATTACCTGTCACTTGGTCGACCAGAATACGCGAGGTGATAATCCTGCCGTACTGGGAGAACAGTTGCTCCATCTCTTTCTGGTTCATGGTTTTGGGCAGGCTGCTCACGTACAGATTGGCGTCTCGTATAGATGCAGAGCTTGGTCGAGCATAGGATACCTGTGACACGTAAAGAGTGTGAAAATTCTGTACATTCCATTTTAAAATTAAGTTTCAGTTTTCCTTAATTTTGTTGATCAAAAGTTGAATTGTTTTTTAGGTATATATGCATTGATAACAATACTGCGCTCAATCAGTGGGCAAAGCGGGTATGGTCAGCACCACGGCCCTGCTGGTGTGGATCACCTGTGGATGCAGCTTGCAAAATGAATATGTGAGCAATTTTGATGTCATTAATTAGAAAGCATTGTGTAATAATTTACAAATATTATTATTGTTATTATTAATGTTTATGCCACATGGTATCCGCGGCACCGTACATTGGTGCCCATAAAAGGCCAAGTGTGCTGGCATGATTTGAATTTGGTCGCCAGCATCCCCCTCAGAATGCTGCGCTTGTGCATTGTGTGGATTTGCGGGGCCACACTGCTGGCCTGTATACAGCAGTCAGACTGCACATGTGTGGAATGGGTGACTGTTCTGAGTATGCCATCCAGCGTTTGCACATGCTGGATCAGACCAACGTGGTCATGTGATTTGGGGACCTTACTGTGTAACCATGTGACCTAGGTACACTGCGGTATTACATAATCATGTGACCAAGGTACACTGCAGTATTACATAATCATGTGACCTAGGTACACTGCGGTATTACATAATCATGTGACCTAAGGTCATTTCTCTGACTTTTTTAACCATGTGAACTGGGGACATTACTGTTTGTGGCAGAATCATGTGACATGAGAGGGGCCCATTTGGTGATTTTATGGCACTGAAACAATATTATATTACGCCTCTCCTTTAAAACCCAACATTGCTATGACACCGCTGCAAATAGTATTAGTACAATGAATATGGGACCACCTATATGTATGACTAATACAGTGGTCCCTCTGGTTTGACTAACATGGGGTCATCACTTGGTTACACATAAGTGAATGCACCTCACTAATCTCATTAACAAGGACAATCATAATTATTCATTTCCTCTCCAGCTAATTTAACTCCATGCTGACCAAAGCCATAAAACTAGAGCAGTGTTTTGTGAAACCAGCCCCCGCTCTGGAAATGTCGCATATTAGCCCAGAATAACCAGACTGAAGAAAGCAGTGATGGGGTTAATTGGCTGTTTTCCCTAATGAAAAACACGATTGTTTGCCGGGTCCCTAGCCACGGTTGCCACAGAAATACTGGGTCGCTCAAGGGAGTCTCCCATGAGCCTCTGCAGCGTCAACACTTGTCGTTAAGGGCTGAGCAGATGGAGACTGGTCTGATGCAATGGTCTGCATGAAACAACAATCTTCCTTATTTACAAATGATTTTTACTATCAGTCCCAGTACAATTATACCGGTATGTATTAGATTTTATAAACAGGCACATTAAAGAGCCTAAGGGCCAGATTTACTAAGCTGCGGGGAAGGAAAAGTGTAGATGTTGCCCATAGCAACCAATCAGATTATAGTTGACATTTTCTAGTATGTAAAAGGGAAGTGAGAGCTAGAATCTGATTGGTTGATATGGGCAACATCTACACTTTTCCTTCCCCGCAGCTTAGTAAATCTGGCCCTAATTATTTAGTTATATCACCAGCATTCCCATGGATATTGGTTTACCAGACAAAATGGCTGCCTCCACTTTGGCTGCCTCTAATACAGGGCTAAATACAGACTGACAATTTTGATGCAAATGGATCCCAAAGCAAAAGATCAGGTCTTAGCCGCGCTCTCCAGACATTTCAACAGCCAGGGGTCTAAGTGAGAGGAAATTTGTGGGTATACATTGTGCATTGACTAAGAGGCAACGCCCACTTGCCCACTCCCAGAAGTATTATTGGAGCTGATCCACACCTCTGTGCGTTTTCCGTAGCACAGAGATCTGGAGTCCATACGGAAGAGGGAAACAACTCTGCCTTAACTTCGTCCGTCCAAATGCAGATCCGGATGCCTATCCCCACCTGTCTGACGAGGATTAGGCATGCGGAAGAGAAGACATCCCCTCCTTCATATCTCCTAGTCTACGAAAAGGCGTTTTGTATGCTAGGAGATCCGTATCGTAATTTCTGTTGCGCGCACGTCTTTCTATACGAGAATCGGGCCCATTGTCTTTGCATCTGGGTGGATCCTAATGCGTTCTTATTTATTGACGCAGATTCCCGCGTGTGCGCAGTATGAAAATGCAGCCATGATCTGATTTACATGCAGCAAAGTCTAGATACCGTCTTTCCCCGAATATAAGACCTACTCATAAAATAAGCCCTACCATGATTTTTCATATTTCCTGCAATATTAGCCCTACTCCGAAAATAAGCCCTTCCCCCGAAATTAATCCCTACCCCGAACTTAAGCCCTAGTCACATGCAGTGCATCCTGACTCCACTGAGCACCGAGTCTTCCCGGCCTGTGATTGTCCGCGTGCCTGGTCCACCGTTACCGCGAGCCTCCCTCTCGGATCCATCGGTGAGTGAGCCCTTCCTCCACAGCTGTGGTATACAAATACTTTGGGCGGACTGGTGATGCTCAGTGCACCAGGCTCTGAGCAAGTGAACTACAGTGTGCACAGTAAAGTTGAGTGTCCATTTCCTGCTCAATAGGCGCCATTTTATGTGTCTAACTGGCGCTGAACCCCAGCTTCAGCTGTCTAACTCAACCACAGACCCACCACCAAGCAATACAAGAGGGGATAAATAAACCAAAAAAAATAAGCCCTACCCCGAAAATAAGCCCTAGTGCCTTTTTTGAAGAAAATAAAAATATAAGACCCTGTCTTGCCATTGGCAAACCACAGTGAGCGCTGTGTCACTTAGCCCACTTTAACAAATACACGTAACAGAGCTTACTGCCAAATTAGTGACTCAGGGCCTGATTCACACTTAAGAAGCTTCTTAAATTAAGAACTTAAAGTCACTCCTGGGCTAAACCATGTTGATTGCAGGGGAGTCATATTTCATCTTTTGCAAACAGTACTAGTGTTGAGAGGTGATATTTCCCAGCCCAAGTGTAAATAACAGTGTGATAGTAAAGCTGGTTAGTATCTGTGTGCAGTAAGCAATTCAAAGATGTATTCCTGCATGCAAAGAATATAATTAACTTGACTCCCCCTGCAATCAACATGGTTTAGCCCAGAAGTGACTTTAAGTTCTTATTTTAAGAAGCTTCTTAAGTGTGAATCAGGTCCCCAGTGACATGCAAGACATTTTGCATATTACATTTGTAAAAAAAGAAAAAATAATGAAATCCCTAAATTTTTGTCTGTAGAAATAAAGGCTTTTACAGAGGAGGCAGCTGGTGCCATAGCAGCACATTTAGAGGACACAATATTGCATTATGTGCACAATCACATGACTATGTCATAAGGAATAAGGATCTGTATAGGGTCGTGCTGCTTGTCACTTTCATTAAGAGACAGCGAATCTGTCAGCCATTAAATGTGTCACTGTGTTTCAGCCTCAGAGCTACCTCAGTGGCTTTGACCTTTCTGCTATTATCTGGGATTAGGTCACTTTTTTGCAGCTCTACAAAATCTTATCCTTTAACTTTTCCTGTGTGACACTGATTTGGGTTTTAACCACAGCAGCTGGCTTCCCGTCCCAATCTACCCCCCAAACCCCTCCTCCTCCTCCTTCTCCTTCACCCCCACCACTCATTCATTTAATCTCCAGGGGAAATACCCCATAATTAGCCAGCGTGAGGACAGATGGCTTAGTGCCTTTGTATCTTAGCCTTCCCCCTCCTGCCCATTCAAGGCATCCCTTTCCCCAAGCGGGAGTGGCAGACATTTAAATGACAAAGAGCAGATAAAGAAAAGAATGGTTCCAATTTTCCTTGACCTGCTGTGTCTAACATACAGTGTGACCTTAAGGGAGTAGGTGGAGGGATTCAGGCATCTGTCTCTGCTGCCTTCTGGCAGGGTGGAGGGATAGGCCATTTCTTTGTTGGGAAAGAGCCTTAGACAATCACAAGCTCCCATTTTACTGATATATTTATTATTCTGTACATCAGTAATCTGGGGTGCTTAAACCATTTATTGGAGCATAAACCACTTTGTTCTAAGTTCAAAGGTGCCCAGGGATAAAGGGCTGTCACCCTCGGAGATTGCAATCTAAATAGAGCCACACACTTAAACAGGCATGTCCTGACCTTACACTATATACAGTACCGGACAATCATCTGATTTGTTTGTTTTTGTTTGTTTGTTTGTTTGTTTAAAATTGGTTGGATCCAGAGTGCATTCTGATTGGAGCCGCTGCAGATCTGCAAATCCATGCAGACCAATCAGAATGCACTCTGACCCACCAGACATAAGAACAATGAACAGAACCAGAACAACGTTTTCCAGCGTATATACACCTGGCGGAGACGTAAAAACGCTTTTTTGTATGGACTGAGCATGCGCGCCAAATGTTAAGCTACGTAACTCTGAGCGTAAGGGCCTTTCACGTAACAGTAGCCTAAAATCGTTCGAGGGGGTGTGCCTATTTTACGATAGCCGAAAATAGGATGCAATTACGCAATGTAGGCGGGGGTTTGTATTTAAATCGTACAGTATGGGCATGCTTAGCGGCGTAACTACGCGCAGGCTATACGTACTAGAGTGGACGTTTGGAAAGCCTAAAGCGGCCAAAGTACGTACATGCAAGGGGAGTGCTTAGAAGATACGCTCGCGTAAATACGCTACGCTAGGAAACGGATTACAAGCGGAGTTCTGGATCTACCCCAATGACATTTCTGAGTGGTTCACATCAAGTCTTGGTTTGTACCTAAACCACATTTTTAGCCCCCTTGTCCCTACCCATTTATACACGTTATGTCAGGCGATACCCTATGTGTCCACCTGCTATAGGTTGGAATGGTTTTGCCTTTAAAATCTGTGTGCAAGTAAGGCTTATCCCAGATAAAAATCTGGTGGTGGGATTACTGCTATGCATTGGGGCTCTGCCCACCACTACACAGACTGGGCTCTGGCAGATATTGGCCTGGTCTGTGAAGTGGAGATAAAAAAAAGTCTCGTGATGATGACATCATCATCTTGTAAGACCTTCTCTCATGTCAGGGGGTTGGCGAGGGCTGAAGAGGTATATTTTTTTGCACCTGGGTCCACCACCCGCTTGTTCTACAGCTATATAAAGCATGTCACTTTTTGCAATATATAAAACTAACATTTATTGTGTATACACATAGAGCTTGAATAGCAATAATAGTGACTTGGGGGGGGGGGGCACAGGATGATATGTCTTTTCACGTCCTCACCTTGATGGTCTTTGTCTGTAATTTCAGCCCGTTGAGGGTATTTATGGCTTTGTCAGCATCATTGGGGTCCACGTAGTTGACAAATCCGTACCCCAAACTCTGACCTGTGTGGGCAAGATGTGTAGTCAGTGAAAGTGCTACCTTAGGACCTGCAGGGGGGAGAAGGTCACGGGGGTCAGTAAATGTGAATATGGAGGCACTCCTGCCACGCAAAGATAAACAGAGATTGCAGCCATTGCTCACAGCACAAAAGGTTTTCTGATTGACAACTTGTTATCACCACAAAGCCCCTAACAATATATAACAAAGCCGGAACACCTGCCTCTACAAGCCCATGCAATATCCCTCATAACAGTAAATAAATCTCCCCCGCCTCCATTGTCTCTCTCAGTTTATCAGTGACCTTTAGGAGGCAAATGTCCCAGAATCCTATAGCTCTGCTATAGTGATAGTCATTGAAACCATTATAATTACACGTGTATAGCAGTGTACTTAAAATAGTAATCAGTAATTGTGTAATATAATTTATTATAAATATTACCCCTATTATCTTCTATCTATCTAAACTACATGTTGTATTAAATGAATGAGCTAAAGGTATTCTCAAATATATTTATATTTGGAAATTTTAGGTGCCATATACAAATGTGTATACAAATCTTGTGGGTTTTTTTTCAAATAAATATACTGTGTGATAGGTTACTAAAGCTTCTTCAATAGGAGGTGTTTTTTTCTAGCTGATATTATTTTTTACGTTCTGCTAGATAAATGATAGGTAGAATCTGATTGGTCACTGTGGGTAACACCCCCTACTCCTCCATTTTAGAAGCCTTAGTAAACCTACCCACAAAACAACAAAACAAAAACAATTTGGTACCCAGAATAGTCTACAATGACAAATGTCTTAACGTAATACCATACATATAGAAACTTGTCCAAAATTATTTTAAAAAGATATTTCTGTCACAATATGTCCGTTAACTAAACAGTATACCAATATATACTGATGCTACCATTATTTTGCCACATGAAATATAAATAAGAAGTCTAAATGTATTATCTAATGCAGACCTGACAAACCTGGAACGCGCCAGACGTGAAACTACAACTCCCAGCATGCTCTAACTCCATAGACATAGCTAATACCTGACAAAGCATGCTGGGACTTGTTGTTTTACTACACCTGGAGTACCAGAGGGTGCCCCTGTTATAGGGCATTGATTAAGAACAGTTCAACTTATAACTGTTTAGATAAACCAATCAGAGTTTAGCTTTCATTTTGTAATCTGGGCTAAAAAAAAGTCCATTTCTGATTGGTTTCTATACATAGATATCTATTAAGCAGTCCCCCATTAACTGGATGATCTTAAGATGTTTTGCAAAAGTGACAAAAGATGGGTAAGGGGGTGTAAAATGATCATTATGGACCTGATTCACACTTAAGAATGCGTTAGGTTCTTAAATATACGCAACTAAGACCAAGGCGACTCCCTCGACATGCCCCCCGATTTTCAGGATCTTAAGAGACTTACGAGTGCCACCCTTAACTGTAGGTTCGCATTTGTGTGTGTAGGGCGTCTAATTATGAACGTGTCTGCATAACCGCGCCTCCTTTTGGTCATTTAAATGCCTCCCTCCACACAATCTTTGTATCTGCCGTGTTAATTATTCACGGCACGCCACTTTCAGCGTAAGTTACTGCGAACCTAGTGACTTTAGGTGCGTACTGTTGAATCACGGCATTTGCGTTTCGAAGTCCAACGTAAATAGCGTATAAAAGTTACTACGCATGCGTAGTATATCCCCTCTTAAAAATACGCACCTAAAAACGCAAAAATTCTTAACTGTGAAGCAGGCCCTATGTAACCATTATGGTTACATTTACTAAACCGCAAAAAAGGAAAAGCAGAGATGTTGCCCATAGCAACCAATCAGATTCTGGCTAACATTCTCTAGTCAATCAGATTCTAATGAGATCTAGAATCTGATTGGTTGCTAGAGGCAACGTCTCCACTTTTTGCTTTTACACCGTTTAGTAAATCTAGTCCTATGGCTGCACTCAAAAATAGAGAGAGTAAACCTTTGCCAGTGTATAATTCTTAAATTACATATAATAATGGAATCTACCGGCATTCTTGATCTAGTTAAAGCTTGTCAGTAGTAACCATTTCCCTCAGACAGGGTTTTTTTTTATAGAATTAAGAAATGCTTTTAATCCTTAATCCTTGTAGGAAATCAAATCATTATTAAATCTGAACATATTCAGATTATTTAAGCTGTAAATGATATCCTTCAGCGTAATTCATTGTACTTAAATTCAGTGTCTAAGTCAACTGAGATAATTCCTGGGGGGAAAATGAGGCCTCACACGGGTACACAAGCCAAAAATAGCAGTCCTAAGCTCTGAAAGGCTCTATCAGTTCTTGTCATCCATTCGCCTAAATACTTTCTTTAAACATTATAATTTTATTAATACTAGTGTAGCTCTTAAAGATAACAGTTGCAGTCCTACATATCACTAAGTACATATATCTATTTAGTATCGCTATCTAACCCTCTTTTAATTTAAATAGTTACCGTATCTTAAAATCTTTATACCCTCTATCCTTTACTAATGAGTTCTTATAAAGGTAAAACAGTCTAACGGTTAATATAGCTCAGAAAATAGAATTGGGATCATACCTGTGATTTTGTCTCTGACCAGTTTGCAGGACTCAATGTCACCGATGCTTCCGAACAGGCTCTTAAATTCCTCCTGTGTCATGTTTTGAGGAAGGTAATTGACAATCAGATTAGTCTTGCTGTCATCCGCTGCGCCATTTGTACCATTCAGTATACCAACACTTCCGGGACCATTACTGGCCTGCGTCTCCATGGTGCTTATTATCTGCTGGAGAGAAGAGTAGAGGAAGAGAGAGTGGCACGTCAGTGACCATCTTTACATCATCGTCCCATGAGTTATGTGATGTCATGCTATGAACACACAATGGCCTCTGGGTAACCCTATGATGTCATCTTTACTGGCCATGATGTCAGTAGCATTCCTGTAAGATTTCACTAAGGATGACATCACTGACCTCTTTACTTTCCTAAGGATCACGTCACTGACTGCATTACTTCACATAAGTATGACATTACTGATTGCATTACTTCACTAAGGATGACATCACTGGCTTCATTACTTCACTAAGGATGACATCACTGGCTTCATTACTTCACTAAGGATGACAACACTGACTGCATTACTTCAGTGTTTACATGAATTCTCTTGCTTGGACAAAAGATCTAAAAAATTATTTATTTTCGTGTAG
>WWET01003411.1:165798-175849 GCA_011038615.1 Limnodynastes dumerilii
AGAGGAGGGGGAGGATTTGGATATAGAAAGTGTGGCCTGATTTAGAATTGAAGGTAGCCACGTTTTAGCTGAACCCTAAACCAAACCAGAAAAAAAAATGATATTAATAATAAAATTGCAAAATAGGAAAAAACAATGTGCGTGTAGCTACTGTATTGCAACATGGATGCAGAGGTGCAAATTTGCCCTTAACTCTAAATGAGGCCCATGGTCACATGTTCAGGAGTGAGTGGTCTGAGCGGACAGGCGGCTGTTTTTCCACACCCCCATCCAATATCTTCCGTCGTCGCTGAGAGTGCCTATGTTCCTGTAAGGTTACAGCTATGCCTAAATCCCCCTCCATCCCTGTGCTCTTCACTTTCACATAGACATAGATCCACTCTCTCTCTCTCTCTCTGTATATATGTCACTGTGTATATATTCTGAGCTTGCAGGCTGCTTCGGCCACTGTATCTCTATTCCATGTCCTACAAATTCCTTCTCCATCCATCTGCTTCCATCTCGGATCCCAGCCCCCTCTTTCCATTATCTCTTTGCATCTCATTATATTTCCTTTCATCCATCTCGCTGTCAAATAGCCCTCAGCCCCCCCCCCCCCTGTCACTAGTCTCTATACCCCCCATGTCTTTCCCCAACCTTGTCTCCTCTTATGCTGACTGTAACAAAACAGCCGCTTTCCTAGGATATTGATCAGTGCATTTTGCACCTGTCTCTTGGGAGGGTACATTGCAGATGATAGTCTGACCAGCCAATCCCCATGGTCAGCCATGTCCATTCTATCATGGGTGCAGGGCTGCAGGTGTCTGTGTTTCACTCTCTCAGTAACAAAGGTGCAATAGTGAAGAATATGTCCCCATTGTCTCCTCCCTTCCTAGTATTGTTGTGTGTGCGTGTGCGTGTGTGTATATGATTGTGTAAATGGAGAGAGTCAGACAGAGCATGAATTGTGTGTTAGTGAGAAAGATATAGGAAAGGATGGATGTTGCAGTCAGGAGGGGAGGTGGAAGAAAGGCGCTGTGGAGAATGGAGTCATTCAGGAGATAGAAGGCACAGACTTGGTCACTGGTGGAATGTGACACAAGGTGGACTGTCAGAGGGATTGTGTGACAGAAAGTTTATGAATGACATTTCCCACCACTGACAGTAGCTGTCTGAATAAAGTATGTCAGGGAGTGTGTGACACAGGAAATATATGTCCGATAGTGTGTGACTCTGGCAGTATATGTCAGGGAGTGTGTGTCATGGGCAGTATATGTCAGATATTGTGTGACTCTGGCAGTATATGTCAGGGAGTATAAGACACAATCAGTATATGTCAGGGAGTGTGTGACACTAGCAGTATATGTCAGGGAGTGTAAGACATGGGTAGTATATGTCAGGGAGTGTGTGATACTAGAAGTATATGTCAGATAGTGTGTGACACAGACAGTATATGTCAAATAGTGTGTAACACGGGTAGTATATGTCAGGGAGTGTGTGACACAGGAAATATATGTCAGATAGTGTGTGACAAAGGCAGTATATGTCAGTGAGTGTGTGACACAGGCAGTATATGTCAGGGAGTATGTGACAAAGGCAGTATATGTCAGTGAGTGTGTGACACAGGCAGTATATATCAGGAAGCATGTGACACTGGCAGTGTATGTCAGGGAGTGTGTGACACAGGCAGTATATGTTAGATAGTATGTGACACTGGCAGTGTATGTCAGGGAGTGTGTGACACAGGCAGTATATGTTAGATAGTGTGTGACACTGGCAGTGTATATCAGGGAGTGTGTGACACAGGCAGTATATGTTAGATAGTGTGTGACACTAGCAATATATGTCAGATAGTGACAGTAGCGCTTCTAATTCAATATATTAAATGTGTGCAAGTGTGTATATAAATGGAGAGGTGCAGCCAAGATATGTCTGATAGTGTGGAACACAGGAATATAGTTTGAAACATGGTCAGTAGATTTCAGGGAGTGTGTGACACAGAGAGTATATGTCAGATAGTATGTGACACAGTATATGAATGATACTGGGTGACACAGGCAATATAAGTCAAGGGGTGTGTGACATAGGCAGTATAAGTGAGGTAGTGTGCGACACAGAAAATACATGTTTTTAAATAGGTATTACTAGTAGTATATGTCAGTTAGTATGTGATACAGAAAGTGTATGTCAGGTAGTGTGTAACACATGTAGCATATATAAGATAGGGTGTGACAGCAAGGATATGTTAGGTAGTGTGTAACACAGGAAGTATGTCAGATAGTGAGTAACACAAGCAGTGTAGGTAAGGGAGTGTGTGGCAAAGGATGTCTGTAATTATGTAATAAAGGTAGCATATGTCAGTTAGTATGTGACACAAAAAGAGTATGTCAGGTAGTCTGTTACACAGGCAGTTTTGGTCAGATAGTGTTTGACACAGGTAGTATATGTCAGAAAGTGTGTGACACAGACAATATATGTGTCAGAAAGTGTGTGACAGCCAGTATATGTCATATAGTGTGTGACTTAGGCATTATATGTCAGATGGTGCATGTGACAGCACAGACAATATATGTGTCCGAAAGTGTGACACATGAAGTATATATCAGATAGTGTGTGACAAAGGCAGTATATGTCAGAAAGTGTGCAAAAAGGCAGTATATGTTAAATAGTGTGTGACACTGACATTAAACGTCAGGGAGTGCGTTCATAGACTGTATGTAATGTCAAGGAGTATTTGATACAGGTAGTATATGTCAGGAAGTTTGTCACACAGGCAGTACATGTCAGTTAGTGTGTGAAAGAGAAGGCATATGCCTTGGATTGTGTGACACAGGTAGTATATGTCAGATAGTGTGTGACACAAGCAGTATATGTCAGATAGTGTGTGATACAGTCAATATATCTCAAGAAGTGTGTAACACAGAAAATATAAGTCAGATAGTGTGTGACACAGGCAGTATATGTCAGGGAGTGTGTGACACAGGAAATATGTCAGATAGTGTGTGACACAAGCAGTATATGTCAGAGAGTGTGTGATACAGGCAGTATATGTCAGGGAGTGTGTGACACGGGCAATATATGTCAGATAGTGTGTGACACAGGCAGTATATGTCAGGGAGTGTGTGACACGGGCAAATTATGTCATAGTGTGTGACATTGGCAGTATATGTCAGGGAGTGTGTGACAAGGGCAGTATATGTCAGATGGTGTATGACACTGGCAGTATATGTCAGTGGGTGTGTGTGTGTGTGTGTGTGTGTGTGTGTGTGTGACAGACAGTAAATGTCAGTAAGTATGTAATGCAGGCAGTATATGTCAATGAGTATATGACAAAAGACAATTTTCTTTTAAAAACCAGAGTATGAACAATGTAATGTGTGACACAGGACAGTATATCTCCAGTATGTGATCAGACACAATATATTTTTCATATATTTTATAGTATTGTTACAATAGAAAAAAATAAGAAAATGTGGTTTCTATGTTGTATAGATATGTTCACTCCATGAACACTCCACATTTCCATCACCAAACAGGCGTCTACACACACACACACAGGCATATTACACGCCCAGCGAGGGCTATGTTACTTCTATTGTTCTCAAGAACCTTCTCCCCCCTCCCTTCATGTTCCTGTAGGTACCAGCTGCAACTGGGGTGGGTGTATGTGGTGTCAGCCAGTGCAATGTCTGCTTTCTTACTGCCTGCATCTATCTATCTATCTATCTATCTATCTATCTATCTATCTATCTATCTATCTATCTATCTCATGGCAGAAGGATTGGGCATCATATACAGTGACCACCTCCTTTTATAACCCCCCCATCCGCTCTTGCTATCACTCTCTGCTCCCCGCCTCTCCTCCTCTGTCCTTCCCTCTGCTGCATTGTAAGACGCATTAAAGTCCCAGATGGGTCTCCCCTGGGATTTCTTTTCCATGCCTCTACCTTTGCATCCACCTATCTTCCTCCTCCTCCTCCACTAGCACAGTGCAGAAAATAACCCGGTCACCTCCTCCTTAACCCTTCCCGTCCCCGCATGCAATGACACCCAACACATTAGACGGAAGAAAAAGAAAGATGGCGGCACTTACAGTCACCATGCTTAGGGAACGTAGGTTGGATCCCGTGGATTTTCGGTTGCGTCTCTCTTGTCGCCGGGTCCCTTTTCTCAGCGTCCTGGCGTCCGAGGTGCGCCTGCCCACCCCGCCGCTCCCTTGCCCCCTCCCGGCGGCCGTCACGGGATTGAGATAAGAAACCAGAGCGTGAAAAAATATTGAAGTGCTACCACGATATCCCTCAGCTTCGACCAACAAGGAAAAAAAAAAATTCCAAGGGTGGTACGAAAAGGTAGAAAAAAGATCCCAAAAATAGATGATATATGTATATATATATAAAAATATTGATCAAGCAGTCAGCAGAAAAGGAGACGGAATGGGTAGGGGTAGCAGTTTGGGGGTGGGGGGGTCTTTGTCTGGAAAGAAGAGGAGGGGGGGTTGCAAGATTTTGGAGAGAGGAAGTGAGAAGAAGGGAGGAGGGAAGGATCCGATATGACTCCTAGTGTCTTAATCCCAAAGTGCTGTCACCTTACTCTCCTTTCATGTGAACGGTCTGGTCCCCCTCTCCTGATTTATATATGGTCCTGAGGATGGTGCAGCTCACCGTCTGATTGGCTGCGGCGAGAAGGGGGTGAGAAGAGAGGAGAGGGAGGGCGGAGGATGAGATGGATCATTCCCTCCTCTTTTCTTGTCTTATTTTTTTTTTTTCCTTTCTTTGCTTCAGGCCCCCTGAGTAGAGGGGACTTAAAGGAGGAAACGGTCACACCTGCCAGGCAGCCCCGTCTATGTCTCTATAGAGCTCTGTCCATCAGCTTTATAATTCAATCTCTTTCTCTGTTCCCCCTCAGCCACCTCTTGTATCTGCTTCCAAACGTTCCTTAGGATTCATCCTTGTGTCAGTCACCCCCCCCCCCCCCCCCCCCCCCCCCCCCCCCCCTCCACCCCCCACCTCATCCTCACAGCCTGCACGGCTCGTGCTTCCACACTTCTACAAATCTCTGTATTCACCATACATCTGCCCTTCCTCCTTCCCTCTGCTCCTCTCAGCCCATCACTCTGGTCCTGTCCCCGATCTCCTCCTCCTCCTCCTCCTCACACGAAGCCAGAGAGATGCTTTGTGTGACTACTGTCACTACATGGAGAAAATGGAGGAGAACTTTCTCTTTCAAGACGCAGGAATAAATCACACATCCTACTTTTGCAAAGTCCAGTCGCTCTGCAGTCCCCCTTTTGTATTTGCACTCCTTTCCCCCCAATGCTTTCATTGCACTGAGAGCAAACGTAGTGACATCACAAATGCGCCCAGTCTATAATAATCATAGATTAGTGCAAATCTGCGTGATTACAGGAACTACAGAGGTCACATGACTGAAGAGCCTGTCCAGAGTGACCCTCCTATTAGATCCCTCAATCACTGTAGTGATTATCTATCACTTTATCGATCACCATTCATAGAAATCCCATCTAACACAATATTGACTTCCACAAATGTGATTTCATTTAAAGACTCAAACAAGAAACACATATTGGCCCAGATCCACACTTTGGTACAACAGGGGACTTACACAAGATGTCTCAGAACATGTTTCGCGTGCGTAATTTAGTTATGTAGTTACTTACACACAAGGGGCAGACCCTTAATTTACGATGGTCGTATCCCCATCATACAGGCGGGGAGAGCCATGTAAATTAGGGTTCAAGGGCGAGACAGCCCCGTTGCGACTAGGTCGTAGAGCTAGTCATAAAACTTAAGGTAGGAATCTGGACCCCTAAGGGTCCAGATTTACTACGGTCAGCAGAGAGTGCATGTGTTGTGCGTGCGTACCTACGGACCCCCGCACGCAAGTAATGCGAGCAGGGTTCTCGATCTGGGCCAGGGTTTGTTTGTTTTTTTACTTCTTTTGTTTATTTTTTTCTTAAACTAAATTAAATCTTAACTTTTTGTTACAAATTTAAATTCCGAAACCTAAGCCCAGGGTCTAGGAATAAAAATCACTACAAAATAATTACAGGGTTTCCGACTCTCCCGGAATGTCCGGGAGACTCACGAAATTCATGTAGTTTTTCCAGTATCCCGGGAGAGTCGGAAAATCTCCCGCACTGGGCTTGTGGCTGTGGATTCATGCAAACTGCGGCCTCAAGTCCCGCCCACTGCCTAGCAACAATACTATTTCTAGTGTTGTTAGGTACTGGCCAGGACTTGATGACATCATCAAGCCATGCCCCCACCCATAAAAATACTCTGAACTGTCATTGGTGGTCAGTGGGTGGGGCTTCCTGGTGCGATTTGCATAATTCGTATCATTAAGCCCCACCCCCACCAAGGCATCTGTCGTTTCAATCCGGGATCTCCTGGAAGAAAGCATTGAAAAGTAGGCAACCCTGAATAATTAGGGTGATGTATATACAGGATTGTGCTGAGATGTAAGGTTTCCTTACACCAAGTTTTACATTGTTCTAGAGACAATACAAGAGGCTCATACAGTGTAGGGTGGGGGGAGGATAAGAGACCATTCCCATTCCAGCCGTATCCAGACACTCCAACATGACCCATTCCATAAGGTACAATAAACTCTGCACATCAGCTTCCAACTGTCACTCACCTGGTGAAATTATTTAATTGATATTTAATAAACTATTTCTCTTCAACAAAGATGGTTACCATAGTAACTGACAGTTGAAATCTGAGAAGCAGAGTATTTTGTACCTAATGGAACGGGTCATGTTGGAGGGTCTGTGTATCTGTTTTACACCTCCCTCTCCTGTATGCCTGCCATGTAGAACTAACCCATTTACTGCAGTAAAGCAAAACTTTATTTTGCAGCTGACAGTAAACCTGATTGCTGTGCAAATTAGTCACCTTCATGTCTGATCAGATTGTACAGGATAGAATTGTATTGTGCGGTGCTGATTGTCTGAATCCTATCCTGGACTAAGTCTAAGTGATTTAGGACCAGATTCACAGTTTGAAAATAAGAGGAAAACAGGTGGAAAGTTACACCTGGGCAAATCTATGATGAACTGCAGGGGAGGCAAACGTCTTCTGTTAGAAACAGGGCTCTATTTACTAACTTCATTTTCAGGTGATAATGCCTGTTTTAACACTAAAACGATCATTATCACCTGCAAATGAACTACTTACCATTTACTATGATGCATTCGCCATGGAAATCTGCTGTCTCCATGGCGATGTACATACACTTCGTTAGGCTTCGGCGGCCCATTGATCTATCGGGATAGTACCGATGTACTATCCCTCGTGCCGAAATTCACATTCGGCACCGAAGGTAAAAATAACGCCATCTCAGGATGGCGTTATTGACTTCATGCCAGCGGTCTCCCCATATTCCCCCCTTTTCCTCCCCCTAATAGCTGTTATTAGGGGGAGGAAAAGTGGGGTATGTGTGGGGAGACCTCTGGTAGGTATGAAGGAGGATGCGGTCATGTAAAAAAAAAGTAAAAAAAAAAAGTGTGTTTTTCATATTTGGAATTATTATTATATATTAGGACTTCATTCGATATGAAGTGGCCTGCGATGCGGGCAGAGCACATCGAGGGACCACGTCGGATGGGTGAATATTTGTAAATCTTAAAGGGGAAGCTGCCAGGCTCACTGCGAGCACAAGCGAGCCTGGAGCAGCATCGATCCCCTGAGGAAGAAGAAAAAGGTAAATAGAACCCTTAGTCTGATCCAGATATCCATCCGACACCCGACTTCCACACTCTGGTTGCGGAATGTGGGTTTCTAGGACTCTGCATGCCCCAGCAAACAGATCTCCTGTACACTATCTGTTTAATCGGGTGTTCCTCATAATCCACATGCCTAATTCCTGCAAAGTGGCAGGTATAGGCAAGGTGTTGGTCCGCTTAGAACGGCCATATTGCTATACTGGCTGGGATTTCGATTGCATATGTCTCGATGAGGCATAGCAATCGATCCACAGAGCACCGAGCTTTAGGTGCTCCGAAAAGTAAGTAAAAAAAGTTCCCAACTCCTTTCCCTAATTCTAACCCTAACCCTCCCCTCTCATTACCCTAAACCTAACCCTCCATCTCCCGCAGCCTGACCCTAATTGTCACTTCCATGCAGCCTGAACCTAACCCTCCATCTCCCGCAGCCTGACCCTAATTGTCACATCCATGCAGCCTGACCCTAACCCTCCATCTCCCGCAGCCTGACCCTAACCCTCCCTACCCCGCACGGAAAGGTCACGGCGGTATTTCCGAATGAGACTGGGTGAAGTATACTGATCGGCAACCTCACCCATTCTAAAAAAAAAGTATAAACTGGTAAGCATTCGAAATAGGGACATCCAAAAAGGAACTTTTGAATGTCCCTATTTTAGAAATGAGACATCTAACCAGGGACTGCAATCGGCATAGGCATGTAGATAAGGGTGAGGGGCGGTGGGTTCTGGACACATAAGATGTCCATAGTGCACACGTTAGAGGGGGTGGCATAGACGTTCACTCCCCTCTTCTGTGCGGACCTGCAAACCTCCATACGTAAGGAAGATACACAGAGCTTTTGATTGAGGCCAGATCACAGTGTAAAAGTAAAGCTGCTCAGTAAATGAGTGCAATGAACAAAAGCAAAGTATTCTCTAAGACTAAAATGATTTAAACTCCCCCTGAAATTCAGCATGGTTTGGCCCAGATATAAATGTCCACCCCTGGAAATAGGATATTTTTCTTGCACAACATAAATACGTGTATGAATTTCAAGTCCGGAATAACAAGCAAATCTTTTTTCTTCCTACTGCAAGATTGCAACTGTTTTTACGGATGTGCGTACAGATTAGCGCAGAAAAATGGCGTCTGTTGTGGGAGGAGTATGGCACAGACGTGTTCTGAGTGGAAGGGGGAAATTCTGAGCTCAAATGCAAAAACTAAATATCCTATTGAAGATTAGCGGTAAACAACGGAAACACCGCACGTGAGATTGCAAAATGTCACCGTTTTTTTTATCTTAGAGATCGGAAAGTGCCCCCCCCCCCTTCTGCGGAGCTCAGAATCAGGTCCTGTGTAATCAGGAGAATATCCTGCCCTTGTCTCTGAGGGGTTACAATAAGTAGTGCACTAGTTCCACTGTCCATGGTACTGAACGTAAAGTCATACACCCCTCTGTCAGCACATTATGAGAGAAACATGTGCACAGAATGAATCTCAGCTTTCTGTTCCAAGGGTCCAAAATACCCGGAAAAAGTTGCTATAATCCCACAGACAGATTAGAAAATAAAACAAACATCTGGTTGGCTGCAGAGTTTTCTGAAGGCTCTTATCAGTGTTTCTTCAGTATCTATTTATTATTTACATATTAAGAGGTTTTTATATACTGCCATCAGATTACATACAATTTTAACAATCGTTATAACAAGACTGGGTGGTAACAGACAGACTGAGCGGGTGAGAGGTTCCTGCTCACAGACTTACAGTCTATAGGAAATTGGGCACTGATACATAAGGGCTAGTGCTCTATATCACACAATGGACCAGCCTGATAGCATGGTAATAGTGCTCAGTGCTCTGTATGATCAGACAGACAGCAGTGTTAGTAGCAGAACTGAGGGAAATTTTAGTATGGAGAGAAAGTCACCAAGTTTGCTTCAATCATGAAAGGAGATCTAGATAACATAGTTGTAAATATAGTAGACAAATTAGTTAGAGAGTAGGTTGAGGAATTTGGTAATTTATCTGAGGAGGGGAGTTTTAAGGGAGCACTTGAAAGTTTGGAGTAGAGGATATCTATCTATCTATCTATATATCTATCTATCTTTCTATCTATCTATCTATCTATCTATCTATCTATCTATCTATCTATCTATCTATCTATCTATCTATCTCATATCTATCTATCTATCTATCTATTTAATTTATCTGGGGAGTTTTAAGGGAGCACTTGAAAGTTTGGAGTAGAGGATATCTATCTATCTATCTATATATCTATCTATCTTTCTATCTATCTATCTATCTATCTATCTATCTATCTATCTATCTATCTATCTATCTTATCTA
>WWET01003412.1:0-25839 GCA_011038615.1 Limnodynastes dumerilii
TTGGGCTTTTTCACAATCAAATTGACCTACATTGCTCCACCCTTCCAGTCCTGATTTTTCTAATGTTAAACATATAACACGGTACATTCACTAAAGGCGATTTGACTAAATCGCCTCTAGTGCGATGTTTAAGGGCTTCAAAAAAAATGCCTCCCATGAGAGAAAAACACATAGTTAACGTGTTTTTCACTCAGTAGAAAACTGCAAGCATTTCCCTATCACTTATCCTGCCGACGCATATACTACTATAAGGAAAAGCATAGCCATGTGTTTGTGGCCATACTAATCCTAATAATAGTATAGGCAGCAGCCTGATAAGTGATAGAAATGTCCCTGCAATGTTTAATGTGTCCATGTAAAAAGTAAAAAAGTACACACATAACCCTTGCAATATTAAATGACCTAACCCTACATGTTACCCCTGACTAAAATGTGTAGAAAATGTCCCTTAGTGTGTCGCTAGCTTACTAAGGTGGCCACCTTAACAAAATGTCCCCTAAAGTGTATAATGTAAGTGTAATGGAAAAAATAAAAAAGGTCGCGACTCACCGTTTAGCAGTCATCTCTCTTGGGATGACTTACTAGGATTTTAATCTTCTCCTGCAGATCTTCTTTCAAAGTTGCTTGGAGAGTCTTGTCAGCTTGCTTGCAGAAGGTCATCCGGTGCTGTCATCAGGTCTTCGGCCTCTTCTGGCCCTTTCGACGACGCACCCCTTCTTCATCCTTGGTGTCCCCGTGGCTAATGACCGGGCTGTCGCTAGGGGGCCCCCATTTATAGGAAAAATGATGTCACCGACACTAGAGCGATCACTAGAGCCCCCTAATGTTGGCAACGTCATTTTTCCTATAAAAGGGGGCCCCATACCAATGTACTCTTTAGATAGAAGTACAAGTATAAAGGGTGAATAATGAGGTTTTTAACATGGCCACATTAATGTGTTGAAGCAACCTGTGGAGATTCATGAAAGTAGGAATGATTTTTATATTATTTTCTAAGAGACTTTATGGCTCATTTGCTAAGATTGCTCTGGTGCAAAATATGCATTGAACCACATAAACTACTGTAGATGCTTGCATTTATTAATTTACCAGAATCGGGAAAAAGATGATTGCTATTCTGCTGCAGTGGTTCTTAAAGTGCAAAGTGATGACTGAATGATGCCAAATGATAAAAGTCTGCATTTTCATGATAATTCAGTGCAGAGTTTTTCAATCAGGTTCTTTGAGTGGTCCCGGGGGGTTTCAGCCACATAGCCATTGGCATTTGGTCTGTTTCCATATGGCTATACTGCTTGCTATACAAATTTTGGGCCAGATCCAGAACCAAGGGCCCGATTCAATTGCCGGCGAAGTTTCCAAAAACTTTGCGTCGGTAAAAATACGACGCCTTCGCAGGCAATTGACCGATAAAAATTCGCCCATTCAATTATTTTTTTACTGCTGCGCTAAAACAGCAGCCAGCGGTAAAAAAATAACCATAGAAAAAAAAAAATCTCTCTGTTAACGCCGCAAATCACCTCCTGCTAGCAGGAAGTGACCGGCGCTAGTGAGAGACTATTACCCAGTGCCTGAAATCACGTTCTCACGATACTTCAGGCACTGGGTAATAGCCTCAGTAGCGCTGGCACTTCCTGCTAGCAGGAAGTGTTTTGCAGCGTTAAGAAAGAGATTTTTTTTTCCCCTTCTAGCAGCTGCTCAGCGGTCCCTGGATGGCAGGGCATGGTGCCTAATGCCCTGCCATCCATGGGCATGCTGATGCTTGTAGTTCTACAAGAATCAGCATGCCCTGTTGGGGCACAACATAGGGCAGCGTTAAAAATCCGCACCTCTCATAGGTGCGGATTTTTATCGTTCAAAAACCGGAGTATTTTTAACGCTAGAAAAGAATTGAATTAGAAAAAAAATAACGCCGTTAAATAAAAAAAAAGCGTTAAAAATACGCCGGCGAACGATTTTTTGACAATTGAATCGGGCCCTAAGAATTTTCGTTGCCTATCATATGTTATTACGTACGTCAGCTTTACATAACGGAACACGCTAATGCTGCGTTCCGTGCGGAATTAAGCTTTTGCACAGGGGACTGGTCCACGTGTGAGATACGCATGATGGGTAGACATAGGCATTTAAATTGTACAGCAAAGCTTGGCTAAACTGTTACGTACAATTCAGTATTCTGCACGCACAGAGGAATACTTAAGGTAGGGTCCTGGCCACAGAAATTCCACGTGCAGGATTTTGGATGCCAAAATCCATACATTAGCCTCCACCACGGAGGCTTACATATGGATTTAGCGCTTAATTCTGGGTCAGGCATTTGTGAGTGTGCATGTGCCACATTTCCAATACAGATCTGAATCCTGTGGAACCAGACGTCCGTCATGATTGTGCATCCGCATTGTTTCCAAAGCCAGGGCAGGGCAGTTGTGAGCAGTGGGAAGGGGGATGGATTTAAATTTTACAGTAAGGGTGTACTAAGCTACTTATACCCAATCCAAACTTCTGCCCATCCCTCTTTTAAAGGAGGTCAGATGGGAAAAGTTAATGTGGTGTCCTTGGACTGTAAAGCCATACATGCAAAAGGACCCAATGAGAACCAAGCAGGGAACTCAAGTCTGGATCCCATTCAATATTATTAACTGTCATCATGGGCCGTATTCAGAGATCCATTTTTGAGTGAAGTTCTGTGCATATTTTTAGGATCGGATCAACTGCGCATGCGTAGTAACTTTATTTGTCGTTTGCGTTGACTATACGCACGTAAGTGCCTAACGGACGTACATGTGAATCGCACTTGGGGACATACGTGCGGAAATCAAATCCGACGCGCGGGAAAATTTACATAAAAGTGGGTGGGGGGCACTTAAAAGAACGCATGGAGGCGCGTTTATAAAGAATCGCATTGATGGAGCACACATACGCTCGGAAGTACCCATGGAAAAACAGAGTGGTCTAGGGACATGTAAGTCACCGACAGCATGTCCCGGAGAGGGGAGTGTTGGGGTTGTTGGTGGGTGTTTCCTTGCTCTGGCCGTATAATTGCATACATTAAAAAAACGGATCTGGGAATACGGCCCATGTTTCCATTAATCCTCAGATTCTATAGACACTTATTAATGTAGCTAGACAGGTATTAAACTACAATTATTTTGCTACTGTGGTAATTAGTACCTTCTCAGCAGAGGTTGGGAAATCTTTACCATGTGGCCAGGATGCATTGGGAGCAGGAGGAAGCACAGGCAATGTGACAGTGCACAAGAAGAAGCTGTTGTGTGATTGAGATGGTCATGCTCTGTGTATCTCACATTAGGCAAGGAAAGACTAATGCTGCACAAAAAAGTAAGAGTAAGACTGCCCCCCTGGGCCTGCAGCTTACCATCGCTTCCTTATTCATTTTATGAATGGCCTTTGTTATGTTTATCCAGCAAAAACATTTTTTTTATGTAAATTGACAAGAAATTAGTTGATCAAACTGATCTGTGTTCCAACAGGATGAAAGTTATAGAAAAAACATCATTGTAATTATCTTAATCATATTCTTTATGTTGTTTCTTATTTTTTATTCTTAAACTGAATTTACCCCATTATGTAAGCTTTAAAATGAACCTAAATGTTATAACAAACTGAACTATATCCCAATTAAAGCTAAAAAGGGTGTAATTATTAGTCAAGGGGGCATGGTCTAATGACGCAATTTGCAGAAATTGCATCATTAAAGCCCGCCCCCCTGCCTATATCTATGTCTTCCCTCTGGGATCTCCCGGAGGGATGCTGTTAAAAGTTGGAAACCCTGGACAAGATCTATACAAGTACAAACATAAAGGGCCTAATCTGGACTGGAATGTATGCCATGGTTGCCGATTTTTGGCAGCTTCCCTCCAGGAGATCCCGGAGAGAAGCTAGCGACGCATGCAGTGGGCGGGGCTTAATGACGCGATTTATGCAAATCGAGTCATTAGGCTCCACCTCCTTGCTCATACGCGCCCGTTTTGACTTGAAATAGGGGTCGGGACGGGGCTTGATGCCGCAAATTGTGTCATCAAGTCCCTTCCTGTGCCTAGCAACACTAGTATACTAGTGTTGCTAGGCAGGGGGGCAGGACTTGAGACCGTGGTTTCAGTGAAACCACGGGCCTCAAGTCCCTTGCGGGAGATTTGCTGGCTCTCCCGGGATACCGGGAGTACTGCCCGATTTTCGGGAGTCTCCCGGACATACCGGGAGAGTCGGCAACCCTGATGTATGCCAGATGATGTAGTGAATCTACAAGTCCAAGCATGCTTTGACTGCATGGGCATAGCTGATACCTGACAAAGCATGCTGGGACTTGTAGTTTCGCAAGTTCCACAGGTTGGACAGACCTGCTCACGCCAGAGCAAATACAAACGCTAGTAGAGTGATCCAGACTGAAGCACAAGTCACTCCAGTGATTGCCTGCACACAGAGGGATGATTCACAGGCTGGAAGAATGTAGTCTATGTGAGCCACAGTTTACGGAAAACATTTGCACCAGTCACAGGGCAAGTCTATGTTCAGGAAGCTGCTAATGGCTGACATTATATCAGAATATTGCATTAGCATTTAACCGCCAAATGAAATATTAAAGGTATGAGAATGCTGTTTATTTATTTTGAAACTAATTTAATTGATGTCTACATTTTTTACTACATTGTCAATGAAGCGCACGCAAAGAGCATTATTACTATTTCTATTATACATAGCAGTTTAGTACCCAACACTTACGTTTTATCATATAGTCCAAAATCCCCTGGTTCTAAATTGGTGCTTACCTCTCTTCCCCAAATATGGATTCCCTCTGGCTTGAAATCAGTTCATACAATTATCAAAGTGCCTTCGATGTGAGTTGTACAGTCCTTTAAAAATATTCTCCTTTAAAATGTATTCCAATCTCCCTCTTTCTTTCTTACATTCTTTCCATTGGGAACATGCAGTGGATAAAAGAAACAGGAAAATTGTGTAACAATTTCACAACAAGTGTTTTCTTACACACTTACACAATTTTCCTCTTTGTTAGTCTGCTTATCAAGTGTCTTGCTCCTTTTCCTGCGTCTCGCTGGCTCCCTCTGGTGTTCAGTGTTGACACATGTATTAATTGATAAACAGTGGAAAAGAATACATAGGGCCTCATTTAGCTTTGGCAGCGATTATGAATCGCCAGCCATCGCCGCGATTATGCAGCAACTTTTTAGAAAAAAATCGCAGCATTTACTATGCCGTGCTTTTGGCTGGCGATTTATAATCACTGTCGATAAGCAGCGATTTTCCCATAAAGAAATCAACGCGTTTTTCAGTAGAAAATCACGGTGATTGTCCATTAAAAAAAATCGCTGTCGATCTTTTTTTATTTTTAAACATTAATTGTGTAAAAATGACTAGCACAGGCAGGCTTATAACCCTTAGCATGCAGGCGCTGATAGTACTAGAAGGCACTGTTACGACCGGAAATAGGAAGCCACCAACAGGGCGTGGAGTCTAACTGGGGCCTGGTGTTCACTAGAGCCTTTGATGGTAAGTATAGGCTGGGCTGCTAAGAGCGTAAGTTTGAATCGCACGCAAGCACTTAAGATCTTAAGTGCTGCGAATCTTTAAGATCTTAAGGATTTGCATGGAAATGGGCGGGGGGAGGCAGGGAAATGAGGGAAAGTGGGCGCGGGCTGACACTTAGGATCTTAAATGAACGCTACCACGTCACTTAAGATCCCAAATGACAGCGTAGAGTTAGGGCTAGTCAATGGTGGTCTAAGTTTAAGATCCACCGCTGTTTGCAAGGGGAGTGACTCTTTATGCAGTGGGCTGGAACCTGCTAGGATCTTAACATTAGATGCGTATATTTGCTTGGGTAGCGTATTTTCACAAAATACGTCCGTGCAGGGGGTGTGTTAAGGGTAGCGTAGCGAATTTACGTACGCGAAAATTCGCTACGCGAACAAACGTAATGCAAACGTTGTTCAGGATCTACCCCTAAGTGTGTAAAAATGACTAGCGCAGCAGGCTTATAACCCTTAGCATGCAGGCGCTGATAGGCACCTGTTACGACTAAAAGGCATTGTTACGACCGTAAGTAGGAAGCCACCACCAGGGCGTGGAGTCTAGCTGGGGCCTGGTGTTCACTAGAGCCTCTCTTGGTAAGGATAGGCTGGGCTGCAGGACCCCCAGGAGGTTGCAGCCCCTAGAGGTGGCCCCTATGCGTGCGGGTAAGCGGTAGAGACAGACAGGACCCAGTGAACACACAGGGAAGACAAACAGCACCAGGACAGACAGTGATGACAGGACAGACATGGGGCACTCACTCACAGATACTAACTAAGGGAGAACACCAAGGCAAGGGGAAAAGACCAGGAAGGAGCAAGGAGGGACTCAATCAGCAGCATAGAGGAACACAGCAAGGAGAGGAACAGCTGGATAACAGGAATGACACTCAAGATCAAAGCACAGCACAGAACAGGTCAGGAGACAAGACTGGCAGGCAAAAGGCAGGGTAGCAGAACGATATAACCAGCGGGTTTGGCATGGTCCCATCGGTCTATTTACAGGGGAGGCTGTCCAAGTAGAAGGACAGCTCAGGACCAGCCTCCCAGCCTGATTGGAGCACGTCCCTGGTGTCATGACAACCACCGGGACCGCTCTCTCCGTGCGTCGCATTACCTGGAGAAAGAAAGCGTTCTTTCAGTGAAAACTCTGATATCATAGAGACTCTAAAAGGGGGACCTCTAGAGACCGAATGGTCATTAGCAACGGAACTCCTGAAGACGCAGGTCCGGGACGCTGCTTCCAGAAGCAGAAGAAGAGGAAAACTGCAATCAGCAGGACATGATCTGCAAGCAAGTCACCCAAGATAGATGATAGCAACGATGAGTTTTTACTGGACTTTAATAATAACAACGGGACCAGACATTTTCTTTGATTAAGAAGAATGGATATGAAGGACCAAATTTAAAGGGAAAAATGATAGACCCACAGACTGGAAGTTATTGATATTAAAGGCTGTAACCATTGCATACTAAAAGATATATGGGCACATGGATTTTATAACACAACTGAAGGGCAATTATACATTTTAAACAATAATAAAGGGGATGTCACATCAGTGTATTTAAATAGTGGGCACCTGCAGTTAAATAGATTCAAAGGGAGATAGCTTATTTACTTGTACTGTATGTTGTGGAATGTTTTGATATTAAGTGTACATAATGATTGTTTATTTTGTAAACTGCCTTTTTTTTTTTACACATATTGCGCGTAGTGCAGCATTGCATTAACCCTTGCCATGCTGACGCTTATAGTACTAGAAGGCACAGCATGGCCAGAAACACCTGGCCCTGCTGTACCTTCTAGTACTAGCAGCGCCTGCATGCTAAGGGTTATAGGCATGATGCCCCTGACCTTTTGCTTTTGAAAAACACATGTCAAAGATGTTGACGTGTTTTTCAGCTAAAGTGTGTGTCGCTTTCAATGAAAGGGCCACACACAGAAGGCATTTTTTAATGGCAATTTTTTCAAGCAAGTCGTCCGAGATTTGACTAAGCGACGCTTAGTAAATCCGGCGATTGCTATATTTGCCATTGAAAAAATCGGGACAGCCATGTTTGGTGTGTCGATTTTGCTAAAGGCTAAATTCCTGGGACTTTGCCTTTAGTGAATGCGGTGATGGCATAATTGCAGACAAAGCCCCGGGATTATGGTCGATTTTAGCAAAATCGACTTTAGTAAATGGAGTCCATAGTGTGAAAATGTTTCTCTATGGATTCGCCTCCATCCTCTTTACCACTGAATTTTCTCCGTCCAGCAAGGTACCCAGAAGATACCACAAAATTTGTGTAGCCAATAATCTCAGGTTTTTACCCCCATATTGGTCACATGCTTACCTTGTTCTCCTCTTGTACCCTTGCATTAAATAGATTCTCCCTCAAAAACCTCCAGACCCCTGTATTTCTTTCTTTAAAATTGCTTTTAAGTCCATAAAAAAACAGTATGTCACTGAGAGGATAAAGATTCATTACCATAGGTGGTATCAATACCGGTAATCAAACGGGGCCCTGATCACCCGGTAAACAGTAAAGGAACTACCCCGCCAATTGAGCACTGCCGAAGATAATGCTGCCTCTAACTTCCTACACGTTTCGACGATTAAGTCCCTGATAAAGGAATGTATCTGGAAATATAGCTGAATTGCTCTAGGTTGTATTTATCCATACACAACCTGTTATAACTGCATAAGGATTCAAAGGGGGTGTGGGTCCACAGAAGCTATTTGGGAGACTTTAAAGGGGTCTCAGATGTGTTAGCTCTTAATTTAAAAACATATATTTATATATACATGATATAGGGCCCTATATGGGAATTCTCACTATTTATAGTGAGGACTATCTCAGCAGAAAAGCCTTGAAAGTGGCTGTCCCTTATTATATGTTTGCAAATTTGTGTAAACAATATATTTTATTTTAGGTATATTTAATTACTAGTAAATGGCAGTTTTGCTGGGGCCTTTTCTTTCCTTTGTTACTGTGCAGATTATCTATGCGTCTCATGTACCTACAACCTCCAATTTGTTTGGAAGCATGTCTGGGATTAACAGCTGACAGGGGGTGTTGACCCACAGAAGCCACCAAACGCACTTTTTAGTACATTGTGACATTAGAGACCCCATGTCATATAAAAGTCCTCACAGTAACATCTACAACTTAAAGTATGGTGTGTATTAATTATTGTGCATTATCATATTCCTACATGATAATTATACCCATATTCCCCTCCCCTGCTGTACCATATCTGCTGTTGAGGTTCCTGATCGAGAGCTGTCCATGCATCTTTTTTATAAGAGCAACCTGTATGAGCACTGCACATGTGCACAACATAAGCAAGCACCAAGGTGGACACAGAGTGGCTGATTCACCTGTAATAGCTTCTGTGTGCTAGTGGGACGGGCTGTTACAAAATATTTAATGAGAAAAGTGGTTGTATAAAGCTGCTGTGAGTGCATCACCGGCCTGGTTCTCCAGTGCTTCCTTCCTTTAAAAACTCTGTACATGCTCAGGGCTGGTGTTAGCGTAAGATGGAGGAGAATATCATTCAATAAATACACCTATTCTTACTTATAAAATAGCCCTACACACCTTACAAACATAAAAATGTTAAATTTAAGAATAAGAAAAGGTTTTTAAACGTACTTTGTATACATTACAACATACTGACTAATATTTGTTTCTTTTTTAACCTAAATAGCAGCATATTTCCGCACATTAGGCATTTTAGGGCGTATTCACAGATCTGTTTTCACGTGGAGTTGTGTGCGTATTTTTAGGATCGGATGAACTGCGCATGCGTTGTAACTTTATTTAGGCTGTTTACGTTGAATTTACGCATGGAACTCCATTGGCACATACTTGGGAATCGCACTTTGGGGTATACGTGCGGAGGGGCGTGGTTGAAATCCGAACGTTCAAAGTTACATGAGACAGGGCAGGGGGGGTGCATTTAAATGGGCATTTGAGGGTGCAATTAGATAGATACACACGTTCGTACCTTGAAGTACGCCCGTAACGCCACACGTAGACATAAGGGTGCCCTATTAAATTAAATACATTTATAGAAAAAAATACAGAACACTTTAAATCACTTGCACAGACAGCTGTTTGCATGTTTCCAAAGCATACTCAGTTTCATTACAATCTATCCAGAGTTTCTGATAACGGAACTGGTATCTATCAAAAAATCTCTGGATTGGGTCCAAAATCAGCCTCAGCAACTGTCAGCCTTAGCTATCACTAACCACCACCACTAAAAAAAGAGGGCAAACTTATTAGAAGTTTCAGATTAGTTTTCTTTTATAACAGTCTGCTTTATAATACTGCCTTATGTGAACTGAGGTAATGCTTAATGCGGCGCCAGAAAATTTTACAATCCTATTAAGGATCAGCTCAGCACAATGATCTATGAAGGCCGGTCACCCACAGTATAATTTCCCTACTGATTAATACAGAGTTTTGATGGAACAATATGTTCTTAGCAGGGATCAGACAGGATCTGTACTTGCAGGTAATGTACTACCTGTTCTTCTAAGCATCAGGCTCCAATGTTGCTCAGTCAGCATACAACGGCTCTTACAGTGTCACCATGACTTCAATAAGCAGCTTTCCGATTTGTTCCTCTATGCACAAAATTGTTCCAGGAGAGTTAGGACATGCAGCATACCTGAATAGGCATTATCCACTTTATATTTGTTATATGTGAAAATCATATATAATAGTCAGTAAACTCTCTATGAAATAGGCACTAGAATAAATCATTATTAAATAAAAATGCATGTTTATTAAGATCTATACCTGTTAAAAAAATTATTACAATATTAATATTAAAATCAAATTTACTAAAGCATTCAGCCCTCAATCACATTCATATTTTCTATAACTCGTTAGTGAAATCTTGGTAGCTTTTGTCAGAACCTTTACTTTTCTTTTATAGAAGCTTGGCTAATATTTATATAGTTTTTTTTTTTTTTAGGGGGATAGGGTGTTATTATTATTATATTTTCCAGGTGTAGGATGGGAAGAAATGTATTAGAACACATGGACATGCATATAAAATGCGGCTACCGGTCCGATCAGCCAGCTTGCAACAATGATACAGCTCCCAGCTCTAATTGCGGCTGTAACATTACCAAAATTCTTGGAAAATAGACAGGCTGCAGTAGGCTGAAGCTATGGCTCAATAAGAGAGGGTTAGGGTTAGGCTTAAGGGGAAGGTTAGGGTTCGGCTGCGGACATCAAGGGTTAGGGCTAGGTCTCAGAGAAGGGGATGAATAGGGTTAAGTCTCATGAAGGGTGAAATGAGGGTTAGGGGAGGGTTAAGGTTAGAGTTAGGATAAAGGGTCTGCCTGTCTCCGTAGAAATCATAGCCGCTATCTAACTCGCAGCACCGATGTTCTCCAGAATGGAGATTGTCGCCATTTAACTGCCGCAAGATGGTGTGTCACAAAAACAGATCATAGCAGAGAACCACACCAAGCTGGAGGGTGATAGAGTTAGAGGAAATGGGTTTTAGGTTTAGGGACAGTATGGTTTAAAAACTAATAGTTAGACTTTTCTGTCATCACATAATGGACCTGATCCAGAGTTTTTGCAGCTCTGTATAGAACGTATAGAATAGGTGCATTTGTTGCAACATGCAAACAAATGCATATAGACAGAGGCTGCGAGGTGTACTCTCTGTATGCTATACAGGTTTACACGTTACATGTTAGTTTGTTTATTAGTTAATACCTGTCTAGAATAAGTGGCAATCCGCTGCTTATCAGGCTTAAAAAAAATAAATAATTACGGGAATCGTAAATTTGATTGTAAAATAAAATGTTTCAAAAATAAATGATGGTTTAGTTTATAAACATGTGAAGAACTTTTTAATACTAAAAATAGTGCCATTTATTGAATACAAATCGCCTCTGTTTTTTACTTACTTACTTACAGCACCACTAACCCACTCCCTGTTCCATTAGGGCAGAGCAGACAGATGCGGACATAGGCAGCAGTGTGCCCATCTTTCTGTGCTCGCTCCCCTTCTGCACATGCTCAGAGCAGTGCACTGCTGCATTTATATATAAAAAATATATGGAAGCCCAGCTCTGAATCAGGTCCAATATGTTTCTATATAGATAGTGATATTTCTGAGGTTAAATCTCTGACATTGAATTTTTTAGTTCCAGGGCTGTTCCTTACCACTGCTAGAAAAATCACCCCTTATAAATTTACCGTTCTGATTTTATCCCCTTCTTTGTATTTTGTCTTCAAATTTTTAGCTCACTTTGTCTTCAGCCCGTCTCACGCCCCTCCCCTCCGACCCGGGAGCAACCAAGAAGTTCCCAGATCCGTGATAAGCATAATGTGGCCCTATAATAAAATAATTTATTCCTCTTTAAATGTCCTCTTTAAAATATCTCCATAATATGTTTCTATATTGTATAGCGTCTCATTATGGGGCGTGATCTTAGCAGTTAGATAGTGTATATTCCCCATTCCTCCCCTTATTGTACATAAATATAGGCCTCTATATCCCCCTAAAAAGACCTCCATAATCCTCTCTTAGGCCCGGATTCACACCCCCAGACGTATTGCACATGCGTAGTAACTATTTTCGTAATCTACGTATTGTTTCATTAAGTAGATTGCGTATATGCGGACCTTTTTCTCTTTGTGTTCCAAATATCCCCCATATATGAAATGAGGTACTATTATATGGGTGTGAGTCCCCACAAGGAACGGCCTTATTTCGATAGGGTCGTTCTCTCCCAGACAGTTTCGAAAAAATGTGTGGCTAAACTAACCTTCCCCTTCCATTACCCTAACCCTCCCTTCCCTGCAGCCTGACCCTAACTCTCCCTTCCCCGAAGCCTGACCCTAGCCCTCCCTTCCCCGCAGCTTGTCCCTAACCCTCCACTTCTATGGTCCTAACCCTAACCCCCAATACTAAAATGCCCAGGAGAGGTTACTCACCTCTCCCTAGCTGTCATCAGGTGGGTCTGTGAAAAAGAATGGGCAAGTATGCCGATCAGCACAATCACCCATTCATAAAAAAAATTATAAAATGGCCCCCTATTCCAAATAGAGATAGCCGAAAAGTAACTTTTACCTGTCTCTATTTCTGGCCATCGGACCAGAGACTGCAACCACTATTAGATGTGGGTCCCTTTCGGCTGTCTCTATTTCGCAAAGTGGCCCATCGAACCGGAGACTGCAACCGCTATTGTAGTCCTATTGTAGACAGAATATAGAGGCCTATTATGGGGAATAATTTGAGTCTAATTAAAAAGAAATAAAGAGTTTTATTACGAGGCATAGAGTTATAGCAATTGTGGTCAAGGAGAGGTTACTCACCTCTCCCTAGCTGTCATCAGGTGGGTCTGTGAAAAAGAATGGGCAAGTATGCCGATCAGCACAATCACCCATTCATAAAAAAAATTCTAAAATGGCCCCCTATTCCAAATAGAGATAGCCGAAAAGTAACTTTCAGCTGTCTCTATTTCTGGCCGTCGGACCAGAGACTGCAACCACTATTGGATGTGGGTCCCATTCGGCTGTCTCTATTTCAAAAAGCGGGCCATCGGACCGGTGACTGCAACAGCTATTGTAGTCCTATTGTAGACAGAATAGAGAGGCCTATTATGGGGGATAGTTTGAGTCTAATTAAAAAGAAATAAAGAGTTTTATTACGAGGCATAGAGTTATAGCAATTGTGGTCACATTCTGAATTATATTCATCTATTTAAACATTGCACTAAAACTTCATGTGTGAACATATGTAATAATGTCAACGTTAGTACTTTAACCAAGGGCCAGACAGGTGAAAAATACAGAAAATAAGATTTATATACTCACAAGTGATAATCAGCAACTGAGGCACCGGGGGCCCCACAAACATTCAATCTTTCAGGCTTTTGCAGGTGTTTATGAGTATGGATGTCATGTCAGTGATTGACATCCTCCTCTTAAGCACACTCTATGGTGGCTGCCATACAGGAAGTCAGTTACTGAGCCGGAGGACTGAATGGCACTACAGATTCTATTTGAATATGGAGAAGAGGCCACCACAGTTAAGTTGCCATGGGGTCCCCCATAAACCTTAATCCGGACCTGTAGTCAGTCCCTGTGCCTCATGCTATAAACACTTTCCCAAATTAGTGTAAATATAAAATGAGACTAAGAGACTTTTTTTGAACATACAGACAATCCATTTTCTAAAATATACCTAATATTGCTTTTTAAAATCATATACACATGTTACTGTATGTATAGAGTCTGAGGAGTGAGCATTAGAAATGACTGTGCAGATAACAAAGGCAATCACTAACCATGAATTAATACTTTGTTATTATTGCTACATATTCAGTAACAAAAGATGCCAGGTTCTAGAGGAATTACAGGCACAGCAGAAGTTAGTGAACATGTGAGCCTAAGGTCTGAGACGGTCAAATTCATTGACCTTCTTTCTACTCCCAGCACACGATAGCAGACAACTAAGGAGATTTTAATTGTACAGCTTTGTATTTTAAGATCACATGTGCCTTAGTCCCTGTTCCCTTCACATAATCTGATAGGACCCTCCCCTCATCTGTTTCTCCAGCAAGCCTTGTCTAAGGAAACATTAGTTCAGTATTGCATTAGCAGTTCATCCAGGAGCATCTTGTCTCTCTGGACTTCAGGTAAGAACAACCTTCCATCTCAGCTTGCATCTTATTATTATACTAAACAAAACACACGTTTCCATAGAAGACCAGGATATAATCTAACACTCAAGTGATGCTCAAGTCTTGATTGAATCTAACACCAGCTATACAAATTCAGAGATAAATAATTGCCTTGGTCTGAGTGATGAATGTGCAGTTGTGGGAATAACTTGGTGCAATATGTTTATGTCACATGTTCTGTAGCAAACACAAAATAAATCATTTTTATTTGTCACCCCCTAGCTCTGTCAATTTCACATAAGGCCAATTTATAAACACAGGATAATGTGGCTTTCTATCTTGCAAGGTGCTTCTCACTTAAACTTAAAACCTTTTGTGGAGGTTATTTTCTAAAGCTTAAAGTGTAGGTGAATAAACAAACCAATACGCAAAATCCACAAGAATGTTACTGAAGTAAGGTGTCAATATTATATACTATATCGTGGTCATGAATACAACTTATGTGCCAAATTAAAAATATATATTCACCATTTACCATACTGGAAGACCTGAACTATGTTTTATTACTATAAGAGTCATAAACTGCCTCTATTATACAAATATCATCTATCTATTTAAAAATAAAATAGAGTAACAGTCATGCTATAATGCTATAGATTGTCATGTAACATACATTGTTATTAGAAGAGTGCTTTTTAAGTAGCGTAGACTTCAAAGTTTTGCAATGATACCTTTCTGGTATAAAATCACATTTTGGCATAAATAGTTACAGCTATACATACAGTGTTTGTAGAACACTAAAAGTATAATTAATGCCTTTAAATATCAAATTGTTTTTCATCTTCTAAAATTGTATATTACTTCATCATCATCATCATCATCATCATTATTATTATTATTATTATTATTATATTGCTGCTGCTGCTGTTGTTTCTATCTGGAGTGTGTGTGTGTGTGTGTGTGTGTGTGTGTGTGTGTGTGTGTGTGTGCGTGTGAAATTACAGATCCTGTTCTGCAGTGGTCAATGGTAACCTTTGTATCTATGGAAGGAATGATAGAGAATTCGGAATAACAATAAAAACAATGGAACAATTCTGTGCTTCATAACATCCAGGGGAGGCCAATTTAACCATCACAAGCAGGATTAGGACTGAAATATGACATTTACTAGCTAAACTTTAAATGACAATTTAGTATTGTAGGTAACCAGTATTTGTGCTCTCATATCCCGCATGGTTTCTCCAGGGGCACATTTTTATCCTCTTTGTGTTGAATATTTAAAAAATATATTTTTGTGCATAAAAAATGCTCTAAAATAAATGGACTGTTTCCTGCTTTAATAGGGTCCTGTTAGCGAACCTGCGGCTGCGGAGGTCCTCTTATAGGATGGCTGTGTGATCCTAATTTGCATATGTTCGAGGGTTGAAGACCCCCCCTCATACTTATGCCTTTCTGTTCCGGATTCACAACCGCGGACGTATTACACATACGCCCGTAAATTTCCGAGCAGAGCTACTACGCATGCGTTGTAACTATTTTACGGAATCTACGGGTTTTTTTGTTATGTAGATTGCGTTTTGTTTAGGACCACATATATGCAATTTACGTAACAAAACGATACGTAGATTACGTGAAATAGTTACTACGCATGCGTAGTAGCTCTGCTCGGAAATTTACAGCCGTATGTGTAATACGTCCGTGGTTGTGAATCTGGGCCTCTGTGTATAGATTCCTAAATTAACATTTATGTAGCGGCCCCACTTAAAATGGCGCAATAAACATGCTGCCCCATCCAGTCCTCTCGCCAGACCGACCTTCATACAGCGAGAATCCGGAGAATTCACATCTGTGCTGGAATTTCATTAACATGAAAAATGCCCCAACTATATATCTATAAATCTGGATCTGGTCCAATGTCTATATAGTGTACTGTTTGTAAGGTATGTAGGGTGGTGTTATAACTAAGAATAGAGGCATTTAATGAAGGAATATCCACTCACTGGTACATCAGGCATAAGCTGGTGCAGAATATTAGCAGGAGATGCAGGGAGACAGACCCGTTACTCCATTCCCAGCAGCACTGAAGAGCAGATGGAAGAGACATGGGCAATTCAGTCACTTTGTGTCCGCTTTTTTGTACTCGCTCTCATTGTGCACTTGCACAATGCTAATAAACACTGCAATTACAACTAACAAAAATAGGTGTAGGCTCAGCTGTGGGTCAGCCCCAAGGTATACATTTGTATTATGTTCTTGCTCTTATTCTCATACTCTGGATCAATCTATAAACATGTAGCATGACCTGAGTCAGTCAGGGCAGAAAAAGGTAAAAATGTGTTTTTATAGAAATTACCATCTCACAGAAATTGAAATAAAAACTGTTGTAATGTAGGAATATTTAAAGTTACAGGATTTCGGTGATGGTTGGACTGTTTTTTGGGGGGGATTTCTAATGCACGTGTTTGTGAACATGTGAAGTGGCTCGGAGTCCTGAAAGTGTAATCCTTGACAGCTTTAATCATCCTCTCTTGGTAGCTTAGCAATGTCTTAGTCACTTACTGTCTCAAGTTAATCTCAAGGAGCTATTATGGAGTCAGTTTTGCATGAGACAAGTTATCATTTCAAACATATCCACAAAAAACACTTTCTATTCAACATCCATAAAACCATTAATACTTAAAAGTCCCAGCCTGGTATCCCAAGAACTTCTGTAAAGATGTTTACAAAATAATATGTTATAAAATAAAAGACGTAAACTGGAAACAGAAGCCAAGCCGCACCTATCCAAGTATTTGTAGTCCTGCTTTAGATCTCTTGTAATGGCATCTGCATTAGTTTAGGTGGGTTTGTCGTGTAGATTTACCACTTTCTGATGTTTTTGGTTATTGTAGTGTATGTCATAGTTGAAACTGTTTTACTGTTTTAACTATGTTTTACTGATGGGATGCTGATAGGAACGGGTCAGGGTTCAAGGTACCTGGCCTGCTCAGAATGTTACACCAGCATCTATGGAAGGGGCCCCGGGAAAGATGTTGTACAGGTGCCCTATATTCCGCTTGGTGGCCCCAGACATAACAAAAAGAAAATGATTGCACAAAGAACCTTTTATACATATAGGGCCTGATCCAGAGCTATGCTGTGCCGTGGTTCGTAACTCTAATGCACTCCCCCGACACTCCCCCTGTGGCCGGTGTAATTACACACTGTTACGCCAGCTGAAGGCTACCCTAACTTCAGCTGGCATAATAGAGTGTAATTACACCGGCCACATGTTCATAACTCCCTAACCTTGCCCCTTAATCCTAATTTTAATGTCTCCCCCCCCGCCTACCTTCCGTAACTACAGCGTATTTATGGAAGCATGATCCTACACAAAGTTGTTTTTTTTTACGCCGGGCAACATCTGCCCTGTGCATGCGCAGATCGACTGACACCGATGTTCTTCCAAGGCAAAATATATATAAACCATTAGATTTAGATATTATGTATGCTATCATGTATGTTATAATACTCACATTAGTAAGCTATAGTTAAAAGGTGTTACAAGTCTTTAACATGGCATTCATGATCAACAGAAATAACAATGTGAAAAAACGGGTGGACCATATGGTATATAAGGATAGGATGAGCTGTTAAATAGACACAGTTGAGAATTAATATGGATAAGTTAGAAAAGCTTTTGGTATTGAGTTCAGACTAATCACCATGATATTCTCCTCTTCACACATATTTCCTAGTTGTAGATATTTCAAATGAATACATTCATTCATGAATGAATATATATAATAAATTCATTCAGTCCAGGTAACTGCAGCAAGAAAAAAATAATCCAGTCAGTTCATCTAGTAATGTATGTATATATTTATAAAATTGGGTGCTTTATTTAATATACTAAATAACAATATATCAAGTGGAACTGTAAAATCTATTAAAGCAGACAAAGGCAACCTCTGGCACTGCAGATGTTGTGAAACTACAACTCCCAGCATGTTTCAACAGCACAGACAGGTATCCGGTTGTTATGTCGACAGTCAAAATGTCAACAAGTATTTGTTGACAGGTCAAAATGTTGACTGTTTATTTTGTATAATGTTAGTATTACATATATATTACATATATTATTAAAAAAAAATTTATAACCTGCTTGCATTACACTTAGTTTATAGACATTGCAAACAAATACTAACATAATAATCAACTATCAACATTTTCATAAAATGCATAAAAAATACCTGCAAAGCATTGGCGTATCTATCATGGGTGCCGGGTGTCAGAACAGGGGGCCCCATGACACACAGTTTGCACTCATTGTGTCTCTTTGAAAAAAAAAGATTCTGTAGGGGCGGGGTGTTGTGGGGGAGTTGGGGGTGCCATGGGGGGGTGTTAGCTATGGGGTGCTGCGCATGGGGTGCTGCACAAGGGCCCCCTCACTTCTGAAAACACCCCTGCAGCAAAACATGTTGGGACTTACAGTTTCACAACATCGGCAGTGCTGTAGGTTGCTTATGACTGCATTAATGCTTTTACAACAGTTAAAAGTGATTTAATGTACAATGAATCTCTGTGAACTTTTACAACATTTTAGCCTTTCAGTAAATAAACTTATTGTATGACCTAGCTTATCATATGAATGAATTTAAACACGTTGTAGTCTACGCTAATTATGTCTTGATTGGAGCAGTATAAACAAATATTGGTTTCCATTTCTAATGAGCATGTTTTGTTTTATTTATTTCAGATTGGATTTTGCAGCAGTTAAAATGCCAAGTGCCAAGCTGGCTGCATTTTCCCCAGTTGGTGAGTCAATTACGTTTTAAATACATATTAATACGCCTAGCAAATGCTGATTCCCACAGCATGAAGACCATTAAGATTCAGTATTTAGCTGTGTTGATATCTTATGAAAACCAGTCTCTGACTTATTTTTAAATGTAGAGGATTGATTTACAATGAATGACAATGATTATTGTCATTCCTAATGTATGAATTGGAATAAAATAACAAACCTTTTACAATAGACAAAAAAGTGAACACAGTATAAGATGACTTTATTTAAATAAAAATGATTTGTAATGGCAAAATCCATCAGTTTGGTTTAAAATATATTTTGCATTCAAAAATTCTCCCCTTTAAATATAAACAACAGATATGGCAGATCTGAGAGACTAGAAACCATGAATTGTCTGTTTATAATCAATACTTCCCTTAAAGTTGTTTTTTTCTGTAGTATGTACTGTAGTTTGGATGCTATGTGTTACATTGGGGAAGGAGGTTTTTTTTCCCCTCAAGACATAAGAATTTCGGACCGTATTCACAGATACGTGTGTAAAAAGTTCGCAAATATACGCACCTATGTTGCAAGGCAAAACCCATGACACCCCTGGTACGGATGGGTTTTCGGTGACTTCCGCCTCCATAGGGCACCCTTAAATCTACGTGTGTACTTACGCACGTATGTTACTTACGTACGTGCGTATTTATCTAACCACACCCTCAAATGCCCATTTAAATGCTTCCGCCTACTTTTACTTTAACTTCTACCATCTGGATAAAAACCGCGCCCCTCGTACGTATGTACCTAAGTGCGATTCACAAGTCTGCGGCGAAAGCACTTACATGCGTAAATACTATGTAATGTGCGTGGAAAAAGCAGTTCATCCGATCCTAAAAATACACACACAATCCCACGCAAAAACAGAAAAACAGATCTGTGAATCCGGTCCTTCTTGTGGAGATGATCTTTGGGCTCAATGCACCTCTCAGTGATGACAAGAATAGGTGAAATATGTGGCTACTACTATCTCTTATGTTAGTCATGTTACACATCACATATTTTGTTTTACATCTCTCTGCGGTGTGATATAAAATATGGGATGTAGCTTTATGCAATTTGATGTTGCAGAGGGTCATCACTAAGGATTGAATCAAGGCCCTTGTCTGCCCATTCAGAAGGACGTATTTTGAATCCTCAGAACAAACTAACTTATCCCTTTCCATTTAGCACAGTTTCCTACATTTTATTTATATGTTACTTTAATAAACACAGGTGCTATACCAGCAATATTAACCTGAGATGGCAACACACATTACCAGATCATCCAGATCAATGCATAGCATGATTCTTCAGAACAATAATAGAAAAGGGTCTGAAAAATGCTCCTAGCACATAATTGGATGATTTAGAATCCCTAAACGATCCATCCATCATTGGGCAGACCTTATTTGGGTTGATGTAGAACAGTGGACATCCCAGGTTATCAGATATGTTATATTCCTGGCTGCCAGAGTACAGTGACTGTGGATACTGCATAGCATGTAGTCAGCATTAGATAGAATAGAACGTTAAATATACATATATCTCTTTTCATTATTTGGTCAGTCTTTATTAAAAAAATATGCCTCTACTTTTAAAACTCAAATTATACATTTACTGGACATATTTTAATAGTTTTGTACAATATAAGTAATACAATAAATATTTTGTATTTAATATATACTTTGATATAGTTTTTGATGCATCTCTCTTGGTTTCCAATCTCTCCCCTTCAGAATTCACTGTGTCCACTATTGACAAAATGGGTCGTAACGAGGAGGATGGTTGCACTTGGAAGAAGCAAACAAACAATATTCGGGATACCTTTGTGTTTATGGAGGTTTTAGGATCGTGAGTAGAGCACTATTTGTAACTCTAAGGGCTTGTGGGAACATTGTATTACTATAGAGGTTGTGCTGTGCAGTGGTGGCAGATATTCCAGGTATATGGAGGACTACACTACTCATTGGGCCGGATCCAGACCTATGGGTGCCTTACGGGCGCCAGAGGTCATTACGGCCAGCATCGTAGTGGGGTGTGCACACACCGTGCACTCCCTGCTGTTGGCAGGATACCTACCTTAACTTTTACAATCACGTATGCGGCCTTATGGCCGTATACCTGATCGTTACGGGACGGGCTCTGCCCTGTCTCCTCATTAGCGTGTCTATCTCCGCATACATGGCTGAGATACGACATGCGTTATGGGGGAAGTCCCCTTTTTGTTAGTTACGTAAGCCAAGCCTTACGGCGACATAAGAAGGTTGTGCGCTGTACGTAATTCCCCTCTCAGCCGTAGTGCAGGCTCGGGCCCATTTTTTGTAAATGCAGTGCAGTGCATTCCTTACTTCTGTCTATCCAACAGTAGCTCCAATTATCAAACCTCTGGTGGAGTTGCCACAGCAGAGTCCAATCATTCAACATGTCTGTCTGCCATAAATCCCAACTATCCTATTTGACTGTGACATGTTAAGTGTATTAAAATGCAAAACTGATATGCAGCCTACAGGTTGTTCCTTGAATTATTTGGCAAAGACTCTAGTCTTCAAGGAGATGTGCTCTGACACACATACTCACACACACACACACACACACACACACACACACACACACACACACACACACCTCTGTAAGGTTTGGTTAACTGCTTAAATGTCTTAATAGATAATCAGTTCACAATTTAGTCTTAATGAAAATCTGGAAGCCAAGTAGTCTTTCATCTGAAAAATATTACAGAAAAAATGTCATTTCTGGAAACTAGGGGACTGACCCAGAGTTTTAAACTAGCCACACACTAGAACAATCATGGTCCAGTCAACCAGTATCCAATAAATGGTACAGTTTTTCTGCTAATGAAATGTCCCCATACCAGTAATACACACTATGGGGCAGATGCAGACACCCGCACACATTATGTGTGTGCGAGGTTCCGTAAGTCCGATCGCGTTGCGGGGAGTGCACGCTCCCTGCACTCCCCACTATCGGTAGTAAATTGTGACACTTACGTGTCCAGATTCCTACCTTAAGTATAACGACTATATGGCTGGGGTAGAGCCATAGTAAGGGAAGGGTCTGCCCCTTCCCACGTAAGTACTGTCTTCGTTACGTACAGTAGTACTTACGCTAAGGGAACATCTGCCACACGCATGCACAGATTTTCCCTGACAGTGAATTTACGCAAATTGTTTGAGTAAATTCACTGTTGCCGTAGGTCTGGATCTACCCCTAGGTTGTGTGTGTAAAATCATGGGATTTTCAGTGACTTTTATTGTATTTGAAATACTGTGTATGACCAAAACATGGAGCTTGGCCACTGCAGTCCCAGGAAGATAATAATTTCTGCCATGATGATAAACCGGGGTAATGGCATCTTGCATTTCTTGCATAAATATCGATGTCTTTTGGACACAGTGAAGTATACATCAGCAAGTGCTATATAAACAAGTTTGACTGCAGACATTTATCAGTACTCCAATTATTTCATGATATCCACATGGTAGAAGCAGTTCCAGGACATTTATTAAGAATTGTAGAATGGTGCAGGTTCCATGCAGGTGCAATACACAGGAAATCCCACTACTGTGTAATTTGTTTGGCGATCATATCAACAAAAAAGATTAGAGAAAATAGTGTCCAATTTTCTAAAGGGCCCACACACAACACTATGGCCCTGATCCAGAGTTCACTGCCTGCCCTGCATGAGTCCTATCCATTTCCAAAACATTCAGTCCGGTAAACCAAAATGTTATCAACAAGCTTTTGGGGAGTATAAGTGACAATCAAAGTTTATAATAATTGTAGTCAGAGCTGTTAAATGAAATAATTGCGCCCCCCTACCTTGAATTATAACCAGTTTAACCTGTAAAATGAACTTAATGGTGCCCCCTTTGGCTTGGTGCTCTGGGCGACCACCCCTGTCACACACCTCTAGTTACGGCCTTGATTGTAGGAAATATAATTCATAGTTACATATGGTTAACTAGATAATGGTTGAAGATATTTGCATTTATCAATTTATAAACTGTAACTATGTTGAGCTAGAGAAACACAGAAAGAAATCACAGTAAAGGGAAATGTTTTTTGAGATTCCCGGTCTATGGTATCTACTAATATTTTCTGGGTGGGGAATTCTGTAGACTATCCACTCTAAATTGAAAAGCCATTTTCCATATTGACTATGCAAATATCTTTCCTCCAGTTGTACATTGCTTTTTAGGCAAAAATATGGGCTGGTAAATTTGTATTATGTTTATGAATAACAATTGTCCTATGATACCAGTCGCAATCACTTGCAGGGCCGTATTTAGAGATCCGTTTTTTACAGGAAGTTCCGTGTGTATTTTTCCGATCCGATGAACTGCGCACGCGTAGTGACTAAATTTACTCAATCTCCGTCCGGAGAAAGATCCATGTAAGTGGGGGTGGGAGGCATTTAAATAACCGTTTGAGGGCACGGCAAGGGTGCGGTTTGTTAGATACATACACCAAAGATAAAAATTCTACAACATTACAAAATATAGTGTAATATGTTTAAAAAACACATTTATTAATAGACAATACACCAAGAAGCACAGATAATTAAAAGTGCTTAAAACAAATAAAAACACAGTTGTACATCACAATCAACCACTGCTTAACCAGAAAGTCCCCGATCAGTAAAATGGTGTAAAAGATTCCCTTTAAAGATGGCCCGGGTATCCACTCTCAAGGGAAGCGATCGTGGCGGGATACGGCTGCAGTGAGGTCTCTGGTGTCTAAGAGGATCTACTGCCTGATTCATCATATAGTTTCATTAGCTGCCTGCACTTGAGACTTTTTTATTGATTACAAAATAATTATTGGTATTTAATTTATTTATTATTTGGTCAGAGCGCTGGAATGTTTTAGAATTTTTATCTTTGGTATGTTTTATATTGTTGGGTAGGTAGGATCCCAATATCTAATACAATCCTGCAGCCTGATTAGCGCTGGCTCTTTCTTCCTTACATTTATTTAGTGTTATATACGCACATACGGAGGCATTATACGCTCGGAAATGCACACTTAAACACTTAAAGATAAGGGCGGCTACTAATTTCTCCTGATAGTAGGAAAAAAATGGAACCATACTGTTTTTCAAATTCCCTTTTGCTTTCTAGATGCTACCACTTTTACTTTAACATTGCTTGCAGGTGTCATTAACAACACTGATTATTCTTAAATATATGTCCAGAAAATATATATTCAAGAATTGATAACACTGCAAAATTTCAGCATCAACTACAGTACCTTGAATCCACAAAAGATAAAAACACATCATGACTCCTTTCAGCTAAAAGCTATAACCTGAATTCTCCCCAGGCAGACACATGCTAGTACATGGTATAGCCTGTTACTATTAAAGCCAAGATCATTGCTATGCTTAGATCGCACTACCTTGGATACACAGATGCTGAAGCTTTGACGATGGTCGCTTCAAATAACCCAGAGTGGTATCCAGGCAACACAAGAACTATTATCATTACTGGGAAACAGTGGCACATTCATATCAGACCTGTGTAATTTAAAGGGGGGAAGGGGAATCAGTTGTTGGGGGTTGTAATTATCAGCTCTCATCTGCTGCGTACCTGCTACTTAACGTTCACAACCTGGAAAATAAACATTGAGCATATTATCTTTTACACTGATGTAACTTGGTCTTGCGCAGTAAACAATCAGTAAACAATCTAAGTTCAGTAATTGCTTTAACATTTGTCACTTTTCCTCAATTTTCTTTTTATCTATTGCTGCTTATGTCCTTCTAAAAAGATGTTTATTTATATATTCGAGCAGAGCGACCACTGTTTTTGTACACATGATTTTTAGGCATTAAAAAAAGCAATTGTGTGGTTCATATTTATTGTTCTCTAATTTCTGCACTTGCCATGTGCAGGAGAAAGCAGAGTGAATATGTTCCTTTATTTTATGCCTGTTTCAAATTTTATATCTGTTTTATATTTGTTTCCCTAGTTCTACAAATATTTACTTATAAGTTAGAGTCCGGTTGAGAACCCCTGTGTAAAGGTGGGAACACACTAGAGAGATTATCGCTCCCAGCGTGTGGTGGCCGATATTTGGGACGATTTTTCCTTAGGGAAGGTTCCCGATATTGGCGCCACACACAGCAGTGACTGGGAGCACTAATTTCTGAACGAGACAAACCAATTGGCTGGCTACAATCTTGCTCTGATTGGTGGGAACTCCTGTCAGTCTTGACTGGAGTTCCATGCAGCCAGCCTATTGGCTGACTGAACTAAAAATTTAAGAATGGAAAAAGACTGAGAGGTTCTGCAGCGTTGTGTCTAGTGATGGGAAATCTAGTTCAATTTTGTGACTAGTTCATTATGTTCTAGTTCACTCAAAAGATTAGTTCAAAAGATTAGTGAACCTGTCAGTGTGAGATTTTCTGCAGCTTTCTAAAGGCTGGCTGACAGTAGTGTGTGGCACCTCCACCTCTTGGCTGCAGTTTCCTGTCTGCCTGACATAGTCAGACAGACAGGGAAACTGCAGCCAGGAGGTGGAGGTACAAGGTCCGATAATCACACATTACAAGATATCGTTCCCTAGGGACGATAATCAATTGGGAATTCCCTTTGATCAGATTATTGTTCCAGAACCTGTTTGGGATGATAATCTGAGGTTTTACAAATCCATCTGTTCCACACACTTGAGCGATTTTTGGCCCAATCCACGATAATTGTGGGATCAGGCCAATAATCGCTCTAGTGTGTGGCCAGCCTTAGACTTTAGGGGACAGATTTACTAGGTTGTGGGAAAAAGTGGAGCCCATGGCAACCAATAAGATTCTAGCTCTCAC
>WWET01003412.1:31086-56312 GCA_011038615.1 Limnodynastes dumerilii
TCTGAAGTAGTGAATAGAATCATCTCTGCCTCAATTAATCTTCTCTTTTATAGAGATGCTGTATTACTGGTGCATTAGATTGCTTTTCCACAGCTTTCCACAATTTCAATTACCTCTGTCCATAGGGAAATCGCTCTTGTGTTATGAAATACATCTATACCAAGGCAGACACACTGCACTTACCAGCATTGCAAAGAAAGGCTTTTAGAGAATATTTTGTCAGAGGATATTTCTTCCTTTGTAAAGAACTCACAAAAACACCTAAATTGCAAGCAAATATAATATAGGCACAGTATATTGATATACTATATAGGTACACAAGCCTGATAATGAATAACTCCTAAAATATGAGGTCTGTATATAAAAATATGAAGACTGATTACGTTGAAAGTGCAACAGAAAAATGAAATGCTCCTTTCTATGTTGTCTACATATTGGTTCTTCCGCTCAATTATTCATGCAAGAACAAGTAAAGCTAATGTATAACCTTTAAATAGCTCTTGCTGTAGGACCAGCTACCTGTACGTGGCTGTTGCTTAACTGACTGGTCTTAGAAAAATTCATTTAAAAAAAAGTTATTACATTTGTTATCACATGTAGGGGATGGCTGGCTATTTGGACCCTAGTAAGTATACATTTTATAAAATACAAGTGTAAAAGTAATCCATTCCAATTGTCTGTATGAAGTTAGAACATGTAAAATAAAACAGGCACAAAAATCTCCATAAAATATATAGCACTCTGTCACTTCCATAGAAAAAGAACCATGCATTGCATTACATTCAGTAGTATTGATTTGATTTGGATATGTAATATGTATGGATATGTAAATCTAGGCTGTTGGGCTGAATTGTAACAAAAAATCCAGCAACACACCCGTGTGCACACACTGACCCCTGCCCACAATACAGTGATCAAAGTGACAATTGCAGTGATGTGGATATTGTAAAGTCGATCTAGGGACAGTTTGAAGGGAATGTGAGTGAATGAAGCACAATTATACCTATAGAAGTAGTGCCGGTATGTTATATCACTCTATATACTGGACAGTCACTGTGATTTATTAGCAAAGAGTATACTATAGCTACAAATTTGGCTCACTTGCATTAATTACAAAATAAAATAAATACACATGTACATTTATTATCACAACAAGAGGTTATCATGAACAAAGCAAAGTATAGACACTTAATAAAGCTAAACTGTCCCATCCTGTTTGTGTTAATGGTCAGTTTTAAGGTCAATATCCTCATTTGATATCACCAGAAGTTAAGACATTCACGGGCTTAGAAGGGATTAGTGGTTGCTAAGAAGTGATTGATACTAATGAAATAACCAAGATTAACCAGCAGGGAACTACAAGTGCTTAACATGCTTATAGTACAGGACATTTCATAACCACCATTAAACCAGTTCTTGCCACAATGTCAGCTTTATCATTGCCCTCTCTCCCTCACTCTGTCCACTCTCTCTCTCCTCCGCTTTGTCCACCCTCTCTCTCCTGCTTTGTTCACACTCTTCCTTTCCTTTGCTCTGTCCACGCTCTCTCTCCCGATCTGTTAACACTCTTCCGTTCTGTCCACGCTCTCTCCTATACTTAGAAACATAGAAACATAGAAAGTGACGGCAGATAAGAGCCACATGGCCCATCTAGTCTGCCCATTTGTTTATTGAAAACTATACTGACCCTAGACCCTTCCCGATCTGTTAACACTCTTCTGTTCTGTCCACGCTCTCTCGCTCACTCTGTCCACGCTCTCTCCTCTGTTCTGTCCCTGCTCACTCCTCTGGAAGAATGCTGATTATTTAACACTTAAGTGCCAGCGGGTTAATTGTACGCACTATAAATGTCTTGATAACATACTATATACCACGTTAAACCAACATAATTTACTATTTCATTAAACATAGATATGTTACAGGTGGATAACATTAGTGTAAACAAACAAGAAAGAAGGTGCACTTTTGATAACAACCTATTGAGGATATTTTATATTTCAAATACAATACAAATGTTAATGACACAAGTAGTTTAAAAAAATATATATAAAAAATATATAATTAATATTTATTAGCCAGCAAGGTACCAATATTATAAAGGGGCCCCTTATTTATTCAGTCACGGTGTATTGTATATCCACTGTTAAATGGTTCAGATAAAGATTGTATATGGTAAATAAATACTATATCTTCTTAGTCAACTGCATGGGATGATGGTAAGGTGCAACTACTGTTGTATGCATAATTGCGTCAATTACAATTTTTATTGTATTTGGAATAAAATATCCTCAATCGGTTGATATCAAAAGCGCACCTTCTTTCTTGTTTGTTTACTGTGATTTTTTGAGGGGAAGTGGTTACCCCCTATCGGTGCTGCTGGTAACACCTAGGTATTATTAGATTACAATTCGCTAACAGGCGCTGGAGTTTTGTTTCCAGGGTTTCTGGAACACAATTCTTATTGGATAACATTAGTGACTGTTAACAGAAAATCAAGGAATATAACATGTTTTAAAGTACAGATAAGAAAAGATAGGAAGTGGAAAAGATTGGCCTTTTTGTACAATCTAATGCAAACCCAATATTGGTGGAATATATGTCAATAAAGAGGTCTTTTGGGTATTTAGACATTACAGTAATGACTCTAGAAGAATATTGCTTGGAGATTGATATATTGAAGTAAGAATAGCAGAATTTATGCAATTGTAAATACTAATGTAATATGAATAGGAATTAAATTAAATAGAGGCTTTGTTACATTTCCACATTGTTGCATGTAATGGGGCTAAATAAATGTTTGCATTACCAGTCTACTTGTTGTATGTTGCAATTCATTTCTGAGCAACCGGACAATGATGATCCAGGATTTATTACTCTCATACTCTTGAAGAGCCCTTACTTATTAACAGGTTTTTATATAGTGCCAACATATTACATAGTGCTTTACAATTTTTTTTTATAAGCAACCATTTTCATTAGTTCCTGTCCCACATACAGACACTATCTAACTTAGGTTAATGTTTTAGTCAGTAGACAATTCAAATACTGGCATGTATTTTGGAGTGTGGGAGGAAACCCACGCAGACACCGGGAGAAAATACAAATTCCACACAGTAAAGGCCTTGTCCAGGAATCGAACTCATGACCTTACCGCTGTGAGGCAAAAGCACAAATCAATGAGCCTCCCTGCAGTCAGACCTTCTGGTTGTGGGTTCTGATATTTGTATGAGATTAAGGTGGATATTTTTACCCAATGTCTCTAGACACACCAATCATGTCATTCAAACAACTTCTTTCTTCAGCTCATGTGAATAACCAATGCATTATTGTCTTTCCTATAGAATAATCAGTCAAGCAATAGAAAGCGAATCGCCTACATAGAATGACCCTGGATAAACTTGTCTCATTTCACAGGCACATTATCAATAGATCTCTATTATTTTTACATGAAAAGACATTGGAACAGAAAGTGGAATAACACATGTGCTTTGTACATACAAAGCGATGTTTATTCTGTAATAAACAAATGTTCCACAGTGTCCTTACAGCTCTTACTTTCTTTTTTTTATGTCACATTCAGAGAAACATAATTTGTAGCTAAAGCCTAGTTAGTGGTGTGTACCTACCTAAGAAGATGTGCGAATATAACACCTATTGCATTGTATAATGTATTATAATGATATAATTAGATGTGTAATGTACTATGTATCATGTATAAATGTAACAGCTGTGTATTGTGGAATGATGCAGAATCCAAGGACTGTCTTGCAGAGAACAATAGACCGTGTTAGGTTATAGCAGAGAAAAACAAACAAAATCTAATTAGACAGTGCTAAACTTTCTGCTGAAACAGACACAGCTGGAAACTACAATGCATAGCGCATGTATTTTCTATTATTTATTTACAGTAAACAGAAAATAAATTCTCAGCACTAAGTACTGATGCGATGGAAATTTGGGAAGACTGGAATGTACATGTTTGTTTGTAATGTCTTTTTCCTATCTTGCAGTGGGGCATTTTCAGAAGTCTACCTGGTTAAGCACAGATCTTCTGGACAACACTTTGCCCTAAAGTGTATTAAGAAACTGAACAGTGCAAGAGATCGGAGCTTGGAGAATGAAATTGCAGTGCTAAAAAAGTAAGACTTTCCTATATGAAGTATACTGATGTATTATATTGGTGATAACTAACAGCAATCAGACACATTTTATTTTTTTATTACTTTAGCCAGTTGTAGAACTTATGCTCTAGATATGATTGTCTGTTCTTAGGGAAGAATCATATCACCTCTTGGAAGGATTGATCATTTAAGAGATAAATGAACCAATGCATTAAATAAGTTTTACATCAATATTACCAAAATTGCTGTTTGGTTAACCGGTTTAATTAATCTGTGCCAAATTTACCATATGGCACCCTATTGACCTGATTGTTAGTAGTGGCCAACATTTTGTACTTAAAAAGCAGGTGCCTGAACAATGAAGCTGTATTCCAGCCATATGCATGATTTTATATACCTCTGAACAAAGTATTATTGTCTTGCTCTATTCAGGATTAAGCACGAAAACATTGTGACACTTGAAGATATCTATGAGAGCTCCACCCACTTCTACCTCGTCATGCAGCTGTAAGTATTAAGGAGATGTTCCCCAGAGATATTACTGTTGCATGTTACAGAATTCACTAGAGCTGCAAAATAATGGAAGAAGTAATCACTTGTACATTTTACCAGTCATTTTCGAAGTGGCTGTAAACGATTTTTCCTGCCCCACTGAGGACAAAGACAACCCCAGGATGACCCTAGGACAAATCTGCAGCAGTGATTGGTGAGCATTTAGCCAACCCCAACCCTTATCCTAATCCTTACCCTAACCCTCCCCTTTCATGACCCTAAACCTCCCTTCCCTGCAGCCTGACTCTAAGACTCCCTTCCCCGCAGCCTGACTCTAAACCTCCCTTCCCCACAGCCTGACCCTAAGGGCCTGATTCAGTTAGAATTGCGCACCGCGTTAGACTTGAAAAAGCTTATGGTGTGCTTTTTCCTGTCTATTACGGTACCCGATTTTTATGCGCACCTCTATGAGCTTTGCACCGCAAAATACACGGGTGCAAGGCTAATTAAATCAGGCCCTAAGAATCCCCTCCCCGCAGACTAACCCTAAAACTCCCCATAGACTCCTAACTCTTAAATTCCCCATAGAGTCCCCTGCAATACTCACCTGTCCGGCGGATTGTCTGTTCTTAGGGAAGAATCATATCACCTCTTGGAAGGATTGATCATTTAAGAGATAAATGAACCAATGCATTAAATAAGTTTTACATCAATATTACCAAAATTGCTGTTTGGTTAACCGGTTTAATTAATCTGTGCCAAATTTACCATATGGCACCCTATTGACCTGATTGTTAGTAGTGGCCAACATTTTGTACTTAAAAAGCAGGTGCCTGAACAATGAAGCTGTATTCCAGCCATATGCATGATTTTATATACCTCTGAACAAAGTATTATTGTCTTGCTCTATTCAGGATTAAGCACGAAAACATTGTGACACTTGAAGATATCTATGAGAGCTCCACCCACTTCTACCTCGTCATGCAGCTGTAAGTATTAAGGAGATGTTCCCCAGAGATATTACTGTTGCATGTTACAGAATTCACTAGAGCTGCAAAATAATGGAAGAAGTAATCACTTGTACATTTGTATGTATGTTATCCGTTACAGAAATAGGCACTTATAAATGTACGGCTTACTACACTGGCGGGCATATAAGATGCTCAAGTCTGTGGGTCGGTGGCGAGAACGGCCCTTTTTCAAAAGGGTTGTTTTCTTCCAGCCAGTTCCGAACTGGCTCTCAAATCGATTGCTTATGCCTCCCGGAGGAGAAGCAATCAATCATCCCCAGGACGCGATGGCAAATGGTAAATATTTATCCAACCCTTATCCTAATCCTTACCCTAACCCTCCACTTCCATTACCCTAACTCCCCCTTTCATTACCCTATCCCTAACCCTTCCCTTCTATTGCCCTAATCCTAAGCCTCCCTTCTCTGCAGCCTGACCCTAAGACTCCCTTCCCCGCAGCCTGACTCTAAACCTCCCTTCCCCACAGCCTGACCCTAAGGGCCTGATTCAGTTAGAATTGTGCACCGCGTTAGACTTGAAAAAGCTTACGGTGTGCTTTTTCCTGTCTATTACGGTACCCGATTTTTATGTGCACCTCTATGAGGCGCAATTAGCTTTGCACTGCAAAATACACAGGTGCAAGGCTAATTAAATCAGGCCCTAAGAATCCCCTCCCCGCAGCCTAACCCTAAAACTCCCCATAGACTCCTAACTCTTAAATTCCCCATAGAGTCCCCTATAATACTCACCTGTCCGGCGGGTCTGTGGTGGCTCTCCGGCAGGTCCGCGGAGGCAGTTTCCGAATTAATGAATATGTAAGTGCGCAGAAAGATAAATTCGGCAAACTTACCCATTCATTATTTAAAGTTTCTAATAAGTACTATTTTCAAAACAGAGACTGCTAAAAAATAAACTTTCAGTTGTCTGTATTTCTAAAATGGAATTTTCGAGGCAATCTCCTGACAATTCAACTAAATATTTCTTGAAAGCAGTAAAAAACATTAAGGAAAACAATTCTCACTGACTATTACATGATATGACACTCATATATGTGCAAATAATCTCCAAACCCAGCCATAATATAGTTTACTTTTTTCAGCAGGTTATGACCCTTCTGGTCACAGAACATTGTGTCTGAAATATGGGAATGTTGTCAGACCCCATCTTTTTCACATTACATATAGTATTATCTTATATATATAGCATTGATAATCATAGGTGAATGCTGCCAGTATAAATGCCATTAATATCATGGAGAGGCACTTGTTACAGAATGTTTTTCTCTTTGCTGTGCAGTTTATGACTGTGCTGTGTTACTAAGGTAACTAAAGTGATATAACCATAACTTAGTCTGTCTGCCTTTACAATTACATTATAGGGTATCTGGAGGGGAACTATTTGATCGCATATTAGAACGTGGAGTGTATACTGAGAAAGATGCCAGCAATTTAATACTCCAGGTTCTATCAGCTGTAAAATATCTTCATGACAACGGAATCGTCCACAGAGACTTAAAGGTAAAGAGATGTAAAAAAATATATATATATTCACAGTAACACGTATATACGATAAAATGTGATTCATCCATGCAGCAAGCTTGCAAACATTGCACATGACATGTTTCACGTTGGGTTGTTCACATGGCCTATAGACCACCATTAATTTAATGTGTCCATAAAGGCATTAAAGTGGTCCCTCTTCCAAACAACAACTTACTTTAACAAAGACAGGCTATCTAGCGTACGTCACATATAGAATTCACCTTTCTGTGTGTACTGTATGTGAACGCGCAGTACAAAGGAATTCTGCATCGCATGGCATTCAGATGCCCACCCAACAGACGGGTGGCCAGCCTACTCACAATGGGCCAGATCCAGAGCTACGGCCGCTAGGGTTTTTACACTCGCCGCAGTCGTAAAAACGAAGTTTTGCATGTTCTGCACATGTGTGCGGCAGATGTTATGACCAGAAACTCTAAACGTACTTACAAGCCTACTATCATCAGCGTAACTACGGACGAAGGGGCGTGCCAGCCATACGACACCCGTAATTACGCTTCGGAGGCGGGGTGAGGCATTTCAATCGTACAGTACCGGCGTGTTTAGGCGCATAAGTACCTGCAGCCATTATGGCCGACAGCAGTTACGCTTGGAAAAGTTAAGATAGGGTTTGGTAAGCGTAAAACGGGAAAAATACGTACGACCGAGGGAGTGCCAAGGGGAGTGCATAGTAATTACGGATGCGTAAATACGCTACGCATTGAAATGTAAAGTGAACGTAGGTCTGGATCTGGCCCAATGTGTATGAAATACATGTGGTGGGTGGGAACCAGAATGGTAATCATATAGTAAGTGCTTTCCGAAGCCCTTACATACGATCACGTTTCATACCTTGCCTTCCACGTGCAGAATATTTAAGATAGGGTTCTGCATGTGGAGGGCCCATACGTGCAAGGAGAGTACAGGGAGTGTTCACTCCCTTCGCACGCACGAAATTATGGATAGTAAATTCCGTAGCTTCCGAGTAATTCTCTCTTACGTATTTGGGGTGTATGTGGAAAGGACTGCCTATTTCATATAAAGTGGTGGGAGCAGGCATTTATTCATTTTATAAATATGTATTGAATTCTTTGATACATAAAGATATACTGAGCCTCATCATGTAATGTTTGTACATATTTGCACAAACATGCGGGGTGAAAATGAAATATTAACAACTATATCTCGTGCTGGTTTATAAACTCTGTAAGTGAAAGAGGCACATACTTCAAAGGACAAAGCAAGACATTTTTACAATAGATAGATTGGCAGCTGCCTGTTTCTACAGCATAATATGTGGTACATCCAATAAAAGGTGGTAGATACGTGGTACATCCAATAATAGGTGTAGATACATGGTACATCCAATAATAGGTGGTAGATACGTGGTACATCCAATAATAGGTGGTAGATACCTGGTACATCCAATAATAGGTGGTAGATACAAGGTACATCCAATAATAGGTGGTAGATACCTGGTACATCCAATAATAGGTGGTAGATACCTGGTATAGATACCTGGTACATCCAATAATAGGTGGTAGATACCTGGTACATCCGATAATAGGGGGTAGATACGTGGTACATCTGTAATGGGGCAAAATGCAGTAGGTGAGAGGACAATATGATAAGTTGATAAGAAGGTTTTATTGTACTATAGTTTAGAATGTATGACTGAAATGACAAGTTTTGAACTTTTGTAAATTGCAGCCAGAAAACCTTCTTTACCTCACCCCCGATGAAAACGCCAAGATTATGATAACCGATTTTGGCCTTTCCAAGATGGAGGAAACCGGTATTATGTCCACTGCCTGTGGCACACCAGGATATGTTGGTGAGCTGAATTCTTTTTTTAAAAAGAACATTTTAAAGTGTAGCTCCATTGCTATATTAATACTCCATATTACATGATTCATGTGGCTGCAATTCATAGTAATTGTATATAGTTTGCAAGGAAATACATTTTTACACCTTGAGGCTGATGCAGAAGGGCAAAATCATGCAGACCAGAATTAGAGTTACTAGGTGCTGTTTCCTAACTGAACCTTAATTTACAGAATACAAATAAAGCTATACCGTATCCAGTTTAATTTGCCCAAAAAATTAAAAATAGCACATTGCAACATGGGGCAGCATGGTGGCTCAGTGAGTAGCACCTGTGTCTCACAGCACTGAGATCATGAGTTAGATTGCTGGAAAAGGCCTTATCTGTGTGGAGTTTGTATGTTCTCCATGTGTCTGTGTGGTTTTCCTCCAGGTGCTTCGGTTTCCTCCCACACTCCAAAAAAATGCTGGTAGTTTAATAGGCTGCTGAATAAATTAACCCTAATGGGCTGGATCCAGACCTTGTTAAGTGCATGAACTTAGTTACTCCTGGGCTAAACCATGGTGATTACAGGGGGAGTCAAATTTCATCTGTTGCAAACAGCATTAGAGATGAGAGGTGATGTTTCCTATCCCAAGTCTAAATAACAGTGTGATAGTAACACCGGTCAGTATTTGTGTGCAGTAAGCAATTTAAAGATATATCCCTGAATGCTAATTTCATCTAAACAGCATTAGAGATGAGAGGTGATGTTTCCTATCCCAAGTCTAAATAACAGTGTGATAGTAACACCGGTCAGTATTTGTGTGCAGTAAGCAATTTAAAGATATATCCCATCCCTCAAAGAATACAATTAACTTGGCTTCCCCTGAAATCAACATGGTTTAGCCCTTGAATAACTAAGTTCATGCACTTAACAAGGTCTGGATCCAGCCCATTAGGGTTAATTTATTCAGCAGCCTATTAAACTACCAGCATTTTTTTGGAGTGTGGGAGGAAACCGAAGCACCTGGAGGAAAACCACACAGACACATGGAGAACATACAAACTCCACACAGATAAGGCCTTTTCCAGCAATCTAACTCATGATCTCAGTGCTGTGAGACACAGGTGCTACTCACTGAGCCACCATGCTGCCCCATGTTGCAATGTGCTATTTTTAATTTTTTGGGCAAATTAAACTGGATACGGTATAGCTTTATTTGTATTCTGTAAATTAAGGTTCAGTTAGGAAACAGCACCTAGTAACTCTAATTCTGGTCTGCATGATTTTGCCCTTCTGCATCAGCCTCAAGGTGTAAAAATGTATTTCCTTGCAAACTATATACAATTACTATGAATTGCAGCCACATGAATCATGTAATATGGAGTATTAATATAGCAATGGAGCTACACTTTAAAATGTTCTTTTTAAAAAAAGAATTCAGCTCACCAACATATCCTGGTGTGCCACAGGCAGTGGACATAATACCGGTTTCCTCCATCTTGGAAAGGCCAAAATCGGTTATCATAATCTTGGCGTTTTCATCGGGGGTGAGGTAAAGAAGGTTTTCTGGCTGCAATTTACAAAAGTTCAAAACATGTCATTTCAGTCATACATTCTAAACTATAGTACAATAAAACCTTCTTATCAACTGATCATATTGTCCTCTCACCTACTGCATTTTGCCCCATTACAGATGTACCACGTATCTACCCCCTATTATCGGATGTACCAGGTATCTACCACCTATTATTGGATGTACCAGGTATCTACCACCTATTATTGGATGTACCAGGTATCTACCACCTATTATTGGATGTACCAGGTATCTACCACCTATTATTGGATGTACCAGGTATCTACCACCTATTATTGGATGTACCAGGTATCTACCACCTATTATTGGATGTACCAGGTATCTACCACCTATTATTGGATGTACCAGGTATCTACCACCTATTATTGGATGTACCAGGTATCTACCACCTATTATTGGATGTACCACGTATCTACCACCTATTATCGGATGTACCAGGTATCTACCACCTATTATTGGATGTACCACGTATCTACCACCTATTATTGGATGTACAAGGTATCTACCACCTATTATTGGATGTACCACGTATCTACCACCTATTATTGGATGTACAAGGTATCTACCACCTATTATTGGATGTACCACGTATCTACCACCTATTATTGGATGTACAAGGTATCTACCACCTATTATTGGATGTACCACGTATCTACCACCTATTATTGGATGTACAAGGTATCTACCACCTATTATTGGATGTACCACGTATCTACCACCTATTATTGGATGTACAAGGTATCTACCACCTATTATTGGATGTACCACGTATCTACCACCTATTATTGGATGTACAAGGTATCTACCACCTATTATTGGATGTACCACGTATCTACCACCTATTATTGGATGTACAAGGTATCTACCACCTATTATTGGATGTACCACGTATCTACCACCTATTATTGGATGTACAAGGTATCTACCACCTATTATTGGATGTACCACGTATCTACCACCTATTATTGGATGTACAAGGTATCTACCACCTATTATTGGATGTACCACGTATCTACCACCTATTATTGGATGTACAAGGTATCTACCACCTATTATTGGATGTACCACGTATCTACCACCTATTATTGGATGTACAAGGTATCTACCACCTATTATTGGATGTACCACGTATCTACCACCTATTATTGGATGTACAAGGTATCTACCACCTATTATTGGATGTACCACGTATCTACCACCTATTATTGGATGTACAAGGTATCTACCACCTATTATTGGATGTACCACGTATCTACCACCTATTATTGGATGTACAAGGTATCTACCACCTATTATTGGATGTACCACGTATCTACCACCTATTATTGGATGTACAAGGTATCTACCACCTATTATTGGATGTACCACGTATCTACCACCTATTATTGGATGTACAAGGTATCTACCACCTATTATTGGATGTACCACGTATCTACCACCTATTATTGGATGTACAAGGTATCTACCACCTATTATTGGATGTACCACGTATCTACCACCTATTATTGGATGTACAAGGTATCTACCACCTATTATTGGATGTACCACGTATCTACCACCTATTATTGGATGTACAAGGTATCTACCACCTATTATTGGATGTACCACGTATCTACCACCTATTATTGGATGTACAAGGTATCTACCACCTATTATTGGATGTACCACGTATCTACCACCTATTATTGGATGTACAAGGTATCTACCACCTATTATTGGATGTACCACGTATCTACCACCTATTATTGGATGTACAAGGTATCTACCACCTATTATTGGATGTACCACGTATCTACCACCTATTATTGGATGTACAAGGTATCTACCACCTATTATTGGATGTACCACGTATCTACCACCTATTATTGGATGTACAAGGTATCTACCACCTATTATTGGATGTACCACGTATCTACCACCTATTATTGGATGTACAAGGTATCTACCACCTATTATTGGATGTACCACGTATCTACCACCTATTATTGGATGTACAAGGTATCTACCACCTATTATTGGATGTACCACGTATCTACCACCTATTATTGGATGTACAAGGTATCTACCACCTATTATTGGATGTACCACGTATCTACCACCTATTATTGGATGTACAAGGTATCTACCACCTATTATTGGATGTACCACGTATCTACCACCTATTATTGGATGTACAAGGTATCTACCACCTATTATTGGATGTACCACGTATCTACCACCTATTATTGGATGTACAAGGTATCTACCACCTATTATTGGATGTACCACGTATCTACCACCTATTATTGGATGTACAAGGTATCTACCACCTATTATTGGATGTACCACGTATCTACCACCTATTATTGGATGTACAAGGTATCTACCACCTATTATTGGATGTACCACGTATCTACCACCTATTATTGGATGTACAAGGTATCTACCACCTATTATTGGATGTACCACGTATCTACCACCTATTATTGGATGTACAAGGTATCTACCACCTATTATTGGATGTACCACGTATCTACCACCTATTATTGGATGTACAAGGTATCTACCACCTATTATTGGATGTACCACGTATCTACCACCTATTATTGGATGTACAAGGTATCTACCACCTATTATTGGATGTACCACGTATCTACCACCTATTATTGGATGTACAAGGTATCTACCACCTATTATTGGATGTACTGAGAGGTGGGGTGGGGGGGGGGCATTTAAAGTGTATAGTATGTGCTGGGTTAGATCTGATCATTCTGCATGCACAGTGATGCATACGGAAGATATAAGGTAGGGTAATGGACTCTGAAGTCACCTAAATTCCTCTTGTGTGCGAAGTTAGGGCTGTTAAGTCTGGATCTGGTCCATTGACTTTATCGGGCAACTGTAATAATCACCATAGATAGAATATTATTCTGCACAAATATTAAATCTGTTTTTGTTTTTTTCTTTTGAAGTGATATTTCTATCACTCTATAAACTTGGTGAAGTCTTCATTATTGTAACCAAAGTCTTGTTCTTGTCTCACCTTCCAGCAAAAGATTTCATAAGCTGTCTACTGGAAAAAGATTCCCAGAAACGATATGACTGTGAAAGTGCCCTCAAGCATCCATGGTAAGAAGTTGATTCTGAGATCCCACTGGCAAAAGCAACATGATTTCACTGTGACATTGCTTTAATAACATAAACATCTGTTAGCAAAGAACCAAGAGGCACTTCACATATCAATGCTGCACATCTATCCTAAGCACCATATTAAAAAGCTCTGCTCTGCCAGACCAGAAACAAATTAGTCTGTAAATGCAGTCTAGCAATTTGGAAGCATCTCAGCATTATAGTCGTGTTTAATAATTATGATCATCTAATTACCGTGTGCCTGGCAGTGGGAATTAAAACCAGTTAATAAATGGTTTTCTTGTAAATTGCTATCCAAAAGCAGCAAATGTTTTGTGTGTTAATTTGTCTGTTGATACAGATAGCACTGGCTGTTCAAATTATTCTGTACAGTGTCCAAGAACACACCTAAAAATGTTTATCATGACTGATAGACTTAATTATATGAATATATCTTCCCTTTTTTTGTGCTGTTATAAGAGGATCCTTTGCTGCTTTGTGCTTACTGTGTGTCTTACAAGCATACCAAAGTTTTATGAAGAGATATAGGGCCAGATTTACTAAGCTGTGGGTTTGGAAAAGTGGAGATGTTGCGCATAGCAACCAATCAGATTCTAGCTGACATTCTCTATTATGTAATAGGAAAACGAGAACTGGAATCAGATTGGTTGCTATGGGCAACATCTCCACTTCTCCAAACCCGCATCTTAGTAAATCTGGCCCATAGTGGGTTTAGTGGAAATACTCTTGTTTAAAATCCTGAAGTAGGAGATAGTGTTGACTTTGACATAACGCTGATAAATAATCACATTATGTTTTCATTCTCTGTAGGATTGCTGGAAATACTGCTCTACATCGAGATATCTACCACTCAGTGAGCATCCAAATCAAGAAAAACTTTGCTAAAAGCAAATGGCGGGTGAGATATTGTATTTGTTAAAATCTGCCTGGAAAACGTTCATACACTAATACTCCAAGGGAATGAGCCACAGCTGAGCTTACACCATTTTTAGCTCTAAGCACAGTGATTTTTAGCACTGTACATGTTCACAATAGGAGCAAGCACAACAAAATGGACACGAGACTGATCCATAGTCTGTAGTGCAAACTTTGGGAACCATTCGTCTAACCTTTGGTCATGTCCTATATTATTCTGCACATTATAATTAATAAAAATCATAATATTTAATAACTTTACATTTCTTTTCATTGCAGCAAGCATTCAATGCAGCAACCGTAGTATATCACATGAAAAAAATGCACATGCATAGTAATCAGAACAGCTCTGGATCTACAGATCTGAAGAACCAAATACCTACCATCAAAATATCTGATACCACAAAGCTGTCTTTCCCCATCACCAGCAATATCGAGGGTAAAAGCACAAAAGAAAAAGATAACTTGCAAACACTCATCCCCAGCAAAGTGTCTGGGGCCAGCACAGTGACAGTGACATCTTGTGATACAGATTTCGATGGAAACAAGTCTGATTTGAAAAAAGCTTCAATGAAGGAGCCCTGTGCTAATCCTCTGAAAGATAGTAAACAAGAGCAAAGTAAAGAGTCAAATAGAAATTCAATTGAACAAAATCCAGCGGATGGACAACTTGCCCTCAAGCCAAGTCATGCCAACCATAATGATCAGCCAAGCTCTAGAAAATCACTCAAGTGTGTAACTCAGAATATTGCTACACAAACCAGCCCTGTGCGCAACACAACTGTAGAAGTTAATCAAACATGCACCATGAAAGATGGACATTCACAAACAAAGTCTAAGGCACAAAGTAATCATGCTTCCAAGGTTAGCACTGTGAGTAAACCAACGCAAGTAGACACAAATCCAAAAGAGGTTCAGGAATATAATCTGAAGCCAAAGAATATTTCGCAATCACTTGATCTTCCCTCCCCACCATTGCAAAAAATTGAAACACAAAGAAATTCATTACAGAAATCACCTTCTACCAATACTTCTTCCATAAAGTCAACTTCACCAACATCTATTAAAATTACCACCTCCCAAAAGCCTCCCCCACAAGCAGGTCTACATTCACCTTCTAAGAAAATCTCTCAACAAGTAACCAGCTCTCCAAAGAGCCCATCCAAGAAGGCAAAAGCCCAATCATCTGTCCAAGAAAATACAGCAAAGAGAAACAGTTCTCCAGAGAAGTTAAACAGAGATTACAACATATTGTGCATGGAAACCCCTCAGTGCAAACCTATGGACTTATCAAACGGAACTGTTAAGAATGATAAGATTTCAGTCCCTACAAACCTTTTTTTGACTACTGGAAATTCATGTGAAACCTATGAGAAAGGGAAACCAATTTCCTGCACGGATACAATGACAAAGAAAGGTCACAAGAAGCAGTAAGTCACTAATCATTTATTATTTTATAAAAATGTGTTTTGATTCAGTTTTAAACAGTTTAAATATATCCTCTAAATGTTGGTTGAAAAGGAACAGTAATAGCTTATTCCAGTGAAATAGTATATGAAGTTCTTCCCTTCTGCTTTGGTTCCACACAATTGGCTGAATCCAGACTTAAGAAGGAGCTTGAAATTATGGACCTGATTCACACTTAAGAATCTTCTTAAAAAAAGAACTTAAAGTCACACCTGGGCTAAACCATGTTGATTGCAGGGGAGTCAAATTTCATCTGTTGCAAACAGTACTAGTGTTGAGAGGTGATATTTCCCAGCCCAAGTCTAAATAACAGTGTCATAGTCAAGTTGGTCGGTATCTGTGTGCAGTAAACTACAATGGAATGTTAAAGTATATAAAGGCCAGTATGAGTCACTTTATATCTACGGGAAAGTGTGCTGTGATCATTGCAAAAAATGTCAGAGATTTAAGACGTCATGCAGGGCTGGAGACAATGATATTTGTTGGAATACATTTCTGGGAGTTCCTGGTTTATCCTGTGCTCAGGCCAAAAAATCTGAACTATTCTGGATGAACAGAATGTTACTAAGGACTTGATTCAGATATTGAAAATAAGAGAGGAAAGTTACTCCTGGGCAAAACCATGTTGATTTTAGGGTAAGTCAAGTTAATTGTATTCTTTGCATCCAGGGATTTATCTATGCTTTTACTTACTGCACACAGATACTGACCAGCTTTATTTAACACGGCTATTTAGACTTGAGCTGGGAAACATCACCTTTCAACTCTAATACTGTTTGCAGTAGATGAAATTTAACTTCCCTGCAATCAACATGGTTTTGCACAGGAGTGACTTTAAGTTCTTATTTTAAGAAGATTCTTAAGTGTGAATCAGGTCCTATAAGAGGAAAGTTACACCTGGGCTAAACCATGTTGATTTTAGGGGAAGTCAAGTTAATTGTATTGTTTGCATGCAGGGATATAACTTTGAATTGTTTACTGCACACAGATACTGACCAGCTTTACTATCACACTGTTATTTAGACTTGGGATAGGAAACATCACCTCTCAACTCTAATAATGTAATGTAACAGATGAAATATGACTCCCCTGCAATCAACATGGTTTAGCCCAGGAGTAACTTTCCTCTCTTATTTTCAAGCACTTACTTAAGTCTGGATCCAGCCCAATGATTTAAAATATTTAAGCAGTACATAAATTCTGAAATATTTGATACACAACTTCTTTTTAGAAAAAAAAAACTTTATATAACTGCCTTGCATTTCTATTAACTAGCCAACAGTGCACTTGACCTCATTGGAAAAGTTGTCACAAGTTTTCAAATTAAAATTATGGTTTTCAGAGTAAGAGCGTTCCATTAAAAGCCATGGACTGCATGATAATTACATATCCGCTTCATTTTAGAGAACAGTTCAATAATTAGGTTTCAGTTTGCAGACCTTGGTTAATAAAATTAGAGAGAAGCAGACAGTGTCTCAAAGGCTCATTATGAACAGAAATAAGAGTATAAAAGTATTTTCAATCTTTAAACTGCACCTGGGTATTGCAAAAGTTTTGTGCTTTTTATTTTTGTTTGTTTTTTTTTTGCATTTTTTCTGCTTTTATTCATTCATATAGCAAAATGCAAAATTTACATTTAAAACATAACTTTAAATTAATCAAGTCAAATTTCATTAATTGGCAGCTAAAATATAAGGCAACTATGATCTAGACTTAAAATCGTTTTACATATGCAAGCGTACCGAAGTTCCGCACTACAAAGTATAATACACTTCCCTGGCACTTGCTGATTTATGTGTTCAGAACCCTACCTTAACTTTTCCTTGCGTATCTCTGGTCATACGTAATGCCTTGTTGTATATAAGGGCCTAACCCAGCCCATTCTGTACAATTTAAATGCCTCCCTCAACTCCCAATGTGTATTTTCGGGTTGTCGTGTTCTATTGTACGAAGTTAGGTACAAGATACGAATGAACAGAGTTACGATGAGTAACATCTGCCACGCACATGCGCAGTGCTTTCCCACAGCCAGAATTACGTATGCCGCATGCGTAAATTCGTTGTTGTTAAGTCTGGATCAGGCCCAAATGTGATTAGTTGTGTACAAAAAAATAGACTTCCCTCTATATATGCATATCCTGTATATATACTCAATTAAATATTAATATGTAATTACATTCACTACAGAAAAAAGAGAAAACCATGCTCTGGTCCCCTTTATATATCTCTAATTTAATATAACATCAAAAAAATAAAAAAGCCACCTCACGGTAGCGCTTCACTCACACAGGAGCGGGTGTGGGTCCCTGTTCCCTATTTCGATAGGGTCGTTCTTTCCCAAACAGTTCTGAACTCGCTGGGGAAGCGATTGCTTCGAACAATCAATCCCTGGAGCACCGAATATGGTGCTCCGAATGGTGAGTATAAAATCTAACCCTAACCCTTTCCCTAATCCTTACTCTAACCCTTCCTTCTATTACCCCCTAACCCTAACCCTCCCTTCCTCTTCCCCGTAGTCTGATCATAACCCTAACCTTCTCCTTCCATGGCCCTAACCTTAACCCTCCCTTCCCCAGAGACTAACTCCTACCTTCCCCCAACACTAAAAGTCCCCAGAGACCTGCAGTAAGTGTCAAATGTGTCGGACACCAGTGTATGGTACTTCTAAAAATGAATTGGTGAGTATGCCAATGGGCACACTCACCCATTCAGAAAAAAAACTAAATCTAAAAAGGCTGCCTATTCAAAATAGAGACAGCTGAAAAAGAACTTGTGGCTGTCTCTGCTTCTGCCAGAGAGCCATCATGCCGGGGACTACCACCGCACAGGAGCACCTGCTTGTCCATGCTGTACTTGCATAACAAACCATAATTGCATTAGCATTCAAATGGGATCAAGGTAAAGTTCATGCTAAATGTGGGAGCAAAGACATCCTGCAGATTTTACCACTGTCGTCAGTCACTTCTTTTAAATGAATGCCTGTAAACTCCATATGAAAGTGGAAGAACATTTTTAGGTGCACATAAACCAATGCAACTACTGTAAAAGCTCAAATTCAATTCTGTCACACTTAAAAGTAGACTATTCCCAATACCTAACTTGTTACCTTGTTGCTTTAATTTATAAAAAACTGAAGAGCATTGTATTGTTTTGTATGAGAAAAAATGGGATACAGTAATTACTGACGAATATTTCAGTGCAAAGTGTCTGCTCAATCTAACATATATTTTTTTTAATGATTACTGTTTATAGATCCCTCTCACCCTCTTATGTTTCATGGTTTATCCAAAGTTTTGCTTTGCTATGTTTAACACATGATAACTTCTAAATATACCTTGGTTGTCACTCTCTGCAGGCCCTTCATGACTGGCGTTACAGCTCCAGTGAAAGCCACAAACTACACACACTGCGGCAGTGGGCAGACAGGGGTCTGTTCAGTCATGTGACAAGTATGAGGGCATTTTGACTCAATACATCTCATTGTAAGTTAATCCAGTTAATTTGTTAAGCCAATAGTAATATTATATATCGATAACATACATTTTATTTTTACCACTTCAATGAATCCAAGTTTAGTTAATTTAATTGTAAGAACTCTAAAACGTAGCGGATTATTAACAATAAATATGTAATCTCCCTAGGCAAATTTCTATATTGCATAGTATTAGCCATACAGTTCACCAATGCTAAAATTATGCTCTATGTCCAGTCATTTGCTGGTACAGTACAATCTGTCTAATTTACCTGCCTATATTCAAAAAATATAACATTTCGTATTATTTGTCATCTAAGGAACCCATTGTTAACCCTGGTATTTTGCTTAATTTGTATTATTTTATTTATTTTTTTATGGCACCAGTTTCATTTAACAGGAAATCAAATAAATCTTGGTATTTTGTATGAATTTTTAATGACATCAAGCAATTATTAAAATTGTTCTTAAATTTTGTTAACCTCTAATTAGTGTATCTGTTGCTTATTTATAGACGGGCTACACAATTTTTGTGTTTCAAAGCCAAACCTTGAAAAGAATTCTGTGGGAAGCAGGAGAAGCTTCTTTCATTTCCTGTTTGAGAACATCACCTGGATAACGAGAATGTTTTCTGAGGGACACAGCAGTGGTTTCTGTAAAGCAGGTGCTGATCGCTTTTCAAAGAGATATTAACTCTGTAACATCTCAATGCCTAGGCTTGAAAGAACATCTACAGGCAATTATGGACACCACAGAAAGGAGTAATCTACGTGTTTAACTAAGACTTTTCCTTGTTAAACATATGTTCAATTGTAAATGTTACTGGCAACATATTGCCTAGTATAGTATGTGTTTGAAGGTGTAGCATTTTATCACTTTAGGTACATTTTTGTGTTGTGGGTTTGTTGAGCTACACTGACTATCATGAGTCTTTAACAGTTAAACATTGCAATCTAACATGGCCAATTATTATTAATAAAAACAGCCTACATCGTGGATGCAGGCACAATGATGCTGTTTCATGTGTTCTGGAACTGGGCTTTTTTCTACTTGGCCTCCACAATTTCTTTGAAGGATCACCCCAGGTGTGTCTGGAGCATATGATCCCAGATAACTAGAAAGTAATTTGCTATGTGGCTCACCAACATAGTGTTATGCTCCCTGCTCTTATCTTATTTGCTTTACTAGGAAAATCATAATCACCGACGGATTGCAGATTTATCAACAACACACAAGGTCAAAATCATGCTAAATACCTGTTGAATGTATGTGAACAAACTTTGTATGCTTTTAGTTCAAATGTACTTTGATTGCTGTAGTGCTACTGAAATTGTATTGTACATGTGACATATTATTTTGTTACAACATGACTATTCTATGTACATCTCTCAGTCTGACAATTTAGCCGTGATTCCAATAGCAACATCAACTTAGTTCCAACTTGTTACAACAGCTAAGGATCTATTGTGTAGACTTGGTGGAAGCAAATAATGAAGAATATAAAATTTAACTGAACAATTCATTAGTAAAGACATAAAAAGTGTTTAAAAAAAAAAAGATAAACAAAAAAAACAGAAGAACGATATTGTTTGTAGTTATTTTATTTATTTTCTTAAACAATGTTATATATGCCTTTGTAAATATAAATGCAGTGACTGGTTCTGGTTGTGTAATATAAATTTATTAATAAATATGACTTTTTTATGTGGAAAACATCTTTTATGTGAAATAATTTCTGCAAAGCCACCAACATTCCTCTTACTTCCTGTTAAAGCCATGCAGAGTATTGCATTCCAGAGATGCAGATGGCTATCTATTGGAAGATGCCCCTTGTACAGAAGTCTGAATCCAGTCCATAATTATTTAGTTTCCAAACCTAAGGAACCCACTTGGTCTAGTTTGGACCCTGCTGCAGCCAATAGTGGCTGTACCGGATTTGGTGGATTACTTTTGGAACTCTCAATAAATATTACATTGTATTTCTTTCACACTAGTTTAATATATAGATGAATTAAATTACTTTTAATTTACAGCCATACCATTTTTTTAAAGATGGAACTACTGTACATTAATGCTAAGGCAGAAGCATATATACTTTTTCCATCTTTGTGTAAGGAATAATGCTTTAGTTAACTGAACACTATTACAATTAGACAGGAACATTTTGAAATGTTATGTACAAAATGATGCCATTTCTAAGGTGAGTTTCATTCCAAGAGAATAGAAACAGGAGCATTATGTTTGTGTTCAGCTTTTATACTGTTGTATAGTATGATAATAATGGAAGGACTTTTAAAGCTAGTTTAAAACTCACATTACTAATAAATAACAATTATTCAATCAAAACAAACTGGCAAAGCATTACACCCAAAGGGCCTGATCCAGACCTACGCTTGGATGCGGTTTTACGCTGATTGTAAGCGCAAAAACTGACATTTGTACTTACTGCGCATGCATGGGGCAGATGATACGCTCATGTTATGGTCTGTAAATCTTTGCGTATGGGCCTTAATCGTAACAGCTTCGTATTACCGATCATGGGAGCGCGCCTGCCATATGAAAGCCGTAACCACGCACCGAGGACGGGGGAGGCATTTAAATTGTACAGTATGGGCGTGCTAAGGGTCGTTAATACGCGATGAACGTACGCATGGCCGCGGGTACGAACACAAACGTTAGGGTAGGGTTTGCCGAGCGTATGGAAGCTAAACTAGGTACGAGCAAGGGGAGTACCTATTGTCGTGCAACGGTGGTACGTTCGGTGATAATACGCTATGCACACCAGCGTAGGTCTGGATCAGGCCCAAAGACAGTAAAATCTACCAGTAATTTACTGCTGTATAAGCAACTAAACTAATAAGCAGTGATGGAGATCTCTGCTATAGGGCCCGTATGTGATACAGATCCAGATTAACTGTGGTCCTGCTGTCATAGGGATATATTCCCACCTAAGAAGCAAAGGCTTCTTAGGTGCGTAAGTGGCCAAATGTAATGCATGCGCAGTAGTACATTTACGCAATCGATGTACCAGTTATGTACGTAGATTGCCTCCGTGCAGTCTTTTAAGAAGAAGCGTGCCACGGAAGCCTGGGGCCATTTTTAAAAAGAGTGGGTGGGGGAGGGATTTAAATGAGCCCGGGGGGGTGCGGGGCAATGATCTCTGTGTGTATTCTCCTACTTAAAAATGCACCTTTAAGTGCCATAAGGCTCCTAAAAACAGAGGCGGGTTGTGGTTCTGGACGGGTGAGTTAAGTGCGGATGTGTCCAAACTTATTCTTAACTGTGAATCGGGTCCTTAGTTCTTCTCCTATCAATCCCCTCCCTGCAGCCTAACCCTAAGACTACCCTACTAAAATATTTCCCTTCCCCTGCAATCACATGTCAAGTCATCGGAGTGTCGGGAATAGTTGGTTCCGGTGGCGGGATTTTCAGACTAATGCCATATTTTAATATACACACAGCCCACGATGAGCTGTTTTCAAGACCCCATTTCCAAAGAGGGACTAAGAAACTTCCTTCTCCGACCCCTATTCTTACCCTAACCCTCCCCTTCCATAACGTATTCTAAAATACACACAAACGACAATTAGCTGTCGTCAGTGTATAAGTATAAAATGAGTTCAGTTTATGCAACATGGTGGGATGTGGGTGACTGTTCCAATCAGTTGTACTGACTTCAGGCAGGCATGTGACTACATGATGGTCATGCACGGTACAGAATTCTCTGTAATTCCTGCATCTGCCCCAATGACACTTTATGTACAGATTCAAACACATTGAATTCTGTGACCTTGTAAAAAAAAGTTTTGCTAGATCTTTTATGTTAATTATTGCAGTAGCAGATCATAAGGTTGCATTTAGATAAAGATGAACACTTTCCTATCAACATTTGTCAGAGAAGTCTTCCTCTGTATAGTTACTTAAAGTGCTCTTTCCTTTCTTTGGTTACTTAAAGGATTTAACTGAATTTCAGAGAAAGGTTATTTCCACATTATCATGAATCTGTAGAGTAACCTATTCTAACTAAGTAAATATGCATAACACATAATTGTACACATTATACTTTCATGGCACTAAATGACTGCAATGTTGAATTATTTTCTCCTGAATAGCTAAATGGAAGTTACTAGATTTTTTGGTTCTGTAAATCAAAGTGCAAGGAAAAGAACCTTAGGATTAACCAGCTATCTATACTAGTTTGATAATGCTGTGGACAACTAAAGACATCGAAAAATTGATGGGTCAATAAACAGTGCTGATAAAGCTAAATACATTAACCTGTCATTTTTCAGAAGCTTTGCAAATAAAATAGTATCTTCACTACCGCTAGAATCTTCACTATTGCAAGACAGTGATAAGTTGGTACAGTGTTCTGATTGGATCTAAAACATGCAAATGAGAATGTCGTCATTAGAATTCCTGCACCATTAGGACATAAAACTGTGTTTGAATAAGCCAAGTTATGAAGTCTACAGGAATGACACCTTATCGCTTTGAGTAACAGGACAGAAGAATACATAATGAAGAATAAATGATATCATTAAATGGACCATACACTATGCAACAATTTGGTCAATTGGTTGTGAAAATGGTCCTAAAACGCTATTGGGCGATAAACCTATTGCCGGATTACCTTCACTGCCGCAGTCCAATGAAAACTGGCACAGGGTAGTCAGTGTGTGCCCACTTTGTGATATCGTATGACCAATCATATAATGCATGGCTGCCATTTGTGTACAAATCATAAGTAACAAGAGCCAATGTTAAGCTGGGTACACAATACAGAAAGTTCCCATAATACAATATTTGTAAAAGATTTTCTAAATGACTTGAAAGTCCCTACGAGCATGACGATTCCTACACACTACACACAACATCAGCTCTGTGTTTAAAAGATGTGATCAAACAATGTTTTGTAAGTCTCAACAATCAGATCATGTTCCATACGGTCATTTATCATGTGATTGGAATGAGAATCATGATAACTGATAACAATCATAATAATTGAAAATACTTACCTGATACCTATCTATAACAGATAGTACAACAAGGTTTTTTTCCATTTATATGTAAAGATAAATGTATTTCTATGTTTTGAAGGTTTAGAAATGTAATATTTATATAATGCAGAAAGACAGTGCACAGCATGTTTTTGGTTTCAACCTCTTCAAACAAATGTTTTATTTTATAGATATACAATAAAATATATATTATAAATGCATGGTCTGTAAATAGAATTTTAATATTGAGTATATTGAACAATTTAGTTAGAAATATATATTCAAACTTCAAAAAGTTATGCAATTAAAAAGAACTGTTATTTTGAAGTAAAAGTAAACATACACACGTGTCAGTGTCCCTAAAGAGGTTTATTTGTTCTGGAGGAGAAGGCATATGAACAATTATAAGGTCATTGGGCCTGATCCAGAGCAACGCTCGCAAGCGAGCGTACGCTCATCGTATGCGAATTTTCGGCAAAAAATTCGCAATGCGCATGCCCAGTATGACAGCTTCCGGTCGCCCGAGCGTGTAAAGAGGTTGTTCTGGAGGAGAAGGCATATGAACAATTATAAGGTCATTGGGCCTGATCCAGAGCAACGCTCGCAAGCGAGCGTACGCTCATCGTATGCGAATTTTCGGCAAAAAATTCGCAATGCGCATGCCCAGTATAGTATGA